>AWOL01S0041474.1:35206-56114 GCA_000715115.1 Nicotiana otophora | reverse complement strand
CATAGCAGTCCATCTCGAAGAATGGTGGCGAGTTCTGAGGCGGACCTCGGGAACCAGAATAACTACCAGAAGGACCTGGTACATATGATCCCTGAACTGATGGTGCACGGGGCGTACTCGGGGCTGGAAGTGCACTAAGAGATGACTGAGTCTGATGAGAACTGTATGAACCATGGCTGGATGATGCACCACGGTGAACTAGATGACCCCTGTTGTGGTAGAACTGCCTTCCAGAAGGTACCCCACCAAAATTTCCTGAACCTCGAGGCCTCATAGCATCCCTATCACCACGCTCCTGGCTATGGACCACCTCTATATGTCGAGCAATGTCAACCACCTCATCTAAAGTGGTACAAGATATCCTCTCCCTAGTAATAAGAAACTGCAATTGATACGTGCGGCCATCAATGAACCTTATAATCCTCTCCCAATCAGGGGGAACCAACCAGAATGTGTCACGAGCCAACTCAGAAAATCTCATCTCGTACTATGTCACAGACATATCACCTTGGCAAAGCTGCTCAAAATGTCTACGGAGCTCCTCTCTGCTGGACCGAGGCACGAACTTCTCCAAAAAGACCACGGAGAACTGCTTCCAAGTAAAGGGTGTTGTGCCAACAGGCCTACGCCTCTCATAAGACTCCCACCATCTGAAGGCAGCCCCATAAAATGGAAAAGTAGTGAACGCGACCCTACTGGTCTCTAAAATACCTTCTGTCCGAAGCATCCGCTGACACTTATCCAAAAAACCCTGAGCATCCTCTGACTCAGCACCACTAAATGATGGAGGTCGAAGCCTTCCAAATCTCTCAAGTCTTCTCTTCTCATCATCTGCCATAACAGGGACTACTAGGGCCTGAGCGACTGCAACTGGCTGGGCTGGTAGTGCCCCCAGTAACTGAAGTCCTTGTACTACTTAAACTGGAGTTCGGGCAACAGGGGTATGAGTACCTCTTCCGGCCTGAGAAGTGGCAGGTGCGGCCTGAGCCGAAACCACCTGAGCAAGGCCAGTGTAAATTGTCAATATCTGGGCCAAAGTCTCTTGAAGGCCTGGAATCACAATGGGCACAGTTGGTGCCTGAGCTGGTCCTGCCGGCTCAACTACATTTGGAATCTGCTCCTGAGTTGGAGCAACTGGTGGTACTACAGGTTCTTCTCCAACTGATGCACGAGCTATACCTCGACCTCTACCTCGGCCACTACCACGGCCCCGGCCTCTTGCGGCCCCAACTGGTGGCATGGGTGGTTGACCGTCCGATCCGGTAGTACGAGTTCTCACCATCTGTGAGAGAATAGAATAACAACATTTTAGTTTTCAGGAATCAACCAGTTCGCACGAAAGAATACAAGAAAGTGAAATTTTCCTAAGGGTTCGGCAGCCTCTCGACGATAAGTACAGACGTCTCTGTACCGATCCGCAAGACTCTACTAAACCTGCTCATGACTTGTGAGACCTATGTAACCTAGGAACATATACCAACGTGTCACGACCTAAAATCTCACATGTCGTGATGGCGCCTATCTCAATACTAGGCAAGATGACAATCTTAATAAACCACTATATCTTTTAAATTTGAAAATATAATTATAAATTCAGCGGAAGAAAACATCACAAACACAAATATAAACACTCCCAAAACCTGGTGTCACTGAGTACATGAGCATATAAATGAATACAAAGTCTGATTGACAAAAATCGCTGTCTGAAATATAGAACAGTACAATAACTAAACAGGAAGGGAATCAAGCCTGCTGACGTCAAGCAGCTATCGTGATAGTCTCCAACAGAAATAACTCCGAAATCTAGCAGTCGTCGTATCCGGAAGCACCCGGATCTGCACACGAGGTGTAGAGTGTAGTGTGAGTACAACCAACTCAATAAGTAACAAGACTAACCTCTGGGCTGAAAGTAGTGACGAGCTCCGTAGGTATAGTCCAGTATAAATAATGGTACAGAAATGTAGGCATGCTTTCAAGTTAAACAGTAAAATTCAGTACAAGTGAAATAGATCATTACTGCATGATATGAGGAATATGACATCTCAGTGGAAAGACCTTATGTAATACTGGTCACAAATCATTCAGTCACTCGCTACTATTTATGGCCAATCCGGCCCAGGGATATTCCATCCCGTATATATATATATACACACACACACCGACTAACAGTCAGTCTCTCAGCACAGTATAAGGCCAATCCAGTCTGGGAAATTTATTCCCAAATGTAAATGATACGGACAAGATCCATGTCCAGGTAAATTCATCACAATATAAATAAGTAAGGCAAGTCCGTGCCTTAGGAAATCCATCTCGAATATATATAATCATCGACGCTCACTGGGGGTATATACAGACTCCTGAAGGGCTCCTTCAGCCCAAGTGTGATATAAAGCCTATATGGCCTACTGCAGGCGGGCAGTCCTGATCCGTATAATGATAAAGCCTATAAGGCCTGTTGCAGGCAGGCAGCCCCGATCCATAAAATAGTAAAGCCTGTAAGGCATGTTATAGGCGGGCAGCCCCGATCCATATAATAATAATTTATAAAGCCATTATGGTCTGTTGCAGGCGGGTAACCCCGTTCCTTATAGTAATCATATATGTAAAGCCAATATGGCCTGCGGCGGCGCGCAACTCAATCCCATAAATATCCTCACAATGGACGAATATTACTAAGTGCGAAATGTATATTTTTGAACAATTATTTCAATAGTAACACGACCACATGGGTCCCAAAATATTGGCACGTAGCCTAAACATGATCTTTAATAAAAGTGTCGACTCAATTTCCCTAACACGTGGGAAAATATTTAGATAATAACATGATTCTTTAATTTTTACAACTTCATAGAATTTATTCATGTCACAATTTCAATGGTACACGTCCACACGCTCGTCAACTATCATCTGCGTCACCTCCAAACAATTCATATAACACAGATTCAGGGATTCATACCCTTAGAACCAAGTTTAGAAGTGTTACTTACCTCAAATCGTGTAATATTTTACTTCTCTAAGCCCATGCCTCTTGAATGTATCTCCAAATGCCTCGAATCTAGCCACAAATTATTCGATTCAGTCAATAACATTTATTGAAATTAATTCCATAAGAAAATACTAATTTTCCAACAAAATCCGAAATTTAGCTCAAACATCGCCTATGGGGCCCACGTCTCGGAACCCGACAAAAGTTACAAAATCCGAAAGCCCATTCAACCATGAGTCTACCCATAACAATTTTACCAAAATCCGACCTCAACTCGACCCTCAAATCTTCAATTTAAACCAAGAGTGTTTTCTAAATTTTCCAACTTAATTCACCCATTAAATGTTATAAACAACCATGGATTCGGGTAATTTAACCAATATTGAGTTAAGAACACTTACCCCGTTATTTTCTCTTAAAATCTCCCAAATATCGCATCAATTCGAGCTCCAAATCAGCAAACATACGTGATCGCGGTTGACCTCACACCTAGTCATTTGCTCTACGCGATCGCGGACAAACATACGGGATCGCGAAGCACAATTTTTCACTGCCCAGAAAAGACCCTACGCGATCGCGGTATCCTTCACGCGATCGTGATGCACAGGATCCCAGCTCTATGAGACCGCATCCCTCTTCACGCGATGACATAGAGAAAATGTGTGGCCCAGCTTCCACTCAAGTTCCCCCATGACGACGCGGCATTTCCCATGCGTTCGGGTAGCAGAGACTTGCCCAACCTATGCAATCGCAGTTGACCTCACGCGTTCGCGAAGAACAAAAATAAACACTGCCTCAACAAGCCTATACAATCATAGGTGTCTTCACGCGATCGCATAGAACAAATCTCACCTCTGCCCAAACAAGCCTATGCAATCGCGAACCTTCTCACACGATCGCATAGAAGGAAACCAGTGACAAAAAACCAATATTCTTTAGCTGGAATGCAAAGTCCAAAATTTATTCGTTAGCCGTCCGAAATGAACTCGAGGCCCCCGAGACCTCAACCAAATATACCAACAAGTCCTAAAACATGATACAAACTTAGTCGAACCCTCAAATCACCTCAAATAATGCTAAATCCGCGAATCATACCCCAATTCAAGCCCAATGAACTTTGAAATTTTAAATTTCTACAAACGACGCCGGAACCTATCAAATCAAGTATAATTGGCCTCAAATTTTGCACACAAGTCATAAATGACATAACGGAGGTATTTCAATTTTTAGAATCGGATTCCGGCCCCGATATCAAAAATTCAACCCCCCGGTCAAACTTTTCGAAAATTCGACTTTCGCCATTTCAAGCCTTATTCCACTACGGACCTCCAAATAATTTCTGGACACGCTCCTAATTCCAAAATCACCATACATAGCTATTGGAATCATCAGAATTCAAATCCGATGTCGTTTACACATAAGTCAACATCCGGTTAACTTTTCCAAGTTAAGTTTTCAATTATTGTGAAAACCTACTTTTGACCGCTACTGAAATCACATGGAACTGCCATTGGTTCTCACCAAAAGAAGTCATATACAGGTCTTACCACCATTCGTTTTTGATTTTGATGGGTCTTCGGGGTTTTCAACCGTATGTGCCTATGAGAGCCCTACACCAGTTAGGTCGAAAACAGGTAGTGCCCACAGTGGAGCACATGTAAAGATTCACGTGGGAGGTAACATCAGAGGATCCTATTCGTGAGGCTTATGCTCAACAGGTTTGGCATGAAATTAAGGTGCTTGAATTTCACACTATGGTGGAAGATCAGAATCGAGGAGAGTTAGACCCGGCATATTTTGAGTGGTTATATGACCAAGAATGGGAGACTGAAATCAGAACAAGAGTAGGGCGTGTCAAGGAAGAAATAACAAGATATTATGAATCCATCATCCGGGCATTACGTAGGGATATAAGTATCGCCAACGTGCATATGGATTTGCAGTGCATTGAGTTTGAAGAGGAGAAAATCAGACTGACACATGAGGTTCAAGCGCTTCAAGCACAACTTCGGCAAGCGAGAATAAGGGTTGCTGCTCAGCAACAGGCAGCCATTCCAAAGCACGAAGAAATGCATTACAGCCTTATCATCCATGATCTAAGGGCTCGGGCCAGGGCTGCAGAATCAGGTAAGAACCAGGTAGAGAATGAGCTAGCAGAGGTCTAGAACCAGCTGAATCTAGCGTTACAATGTGAGGCGGATATATCGGACATAGACAGTAACCATGAACGACAGATCCAGTTTTTAAGTCAAAGCCAGGAGCATGTTAGAAGGAAGGACTATGAAGTGGCTACTTATACCGCTCGAGGGTGTGTGACTTGTCAGGTTTTGACCCGAGAGTAATTTGCTATGGTAGCGCCCAACTTCGCACACCACATTGCCACAGACTTGAAGTGCATATACCATGATATGGGAGGTCAGCCGCAGGAATAAGCACTTTGACTACAATGATGCCGGTGAATTCTCCTGCAGGGATTAGAGTCTTCTTTTAGTTGGAAGTCCGCGTTGATTATTCATTTGTAGTCATTGAAACTGTTAGAGTCTTTTGGTGTTTTGCCTTTTTTTTAAAAGGGGGGGGGTTGTTTGAGTCGAGTCTGGTCTTATTTAAATATTTGTCTTTTAGGTTGTATCTTTATGCAATTTTCCTTTGTCTTGTATCGAAAAAAGAAAAAAGAAAAATTCGAAAATCAATGAAAAACATTATGTTTTAGAAAAATTAGAAAATGAAACAAAAAGATGTTATTTTTTTACATTAAAAAAAAGAAGAGGAAAACTTTGTTTTGTAAAAAAAAAAAAAACAAATCGCCATGTCCCTGAACTACGTAATGATCCGATTCATGCGGCGACATGATACGTAGGCAACCCCTAAAAGGTTCGATCGAAATATTTCTCAATAATTCCAAAATAAAGGGATGAAGATAAAAAGGTGTAAAAAAAAGAAAGAAGAAGAAGAAGAAAAGAGAAGAAAGAGAGAAAACAATATGCAGCAACCTTATAAGCCGGAATGAAACATGAAGCCTTCCAAAATCATGTTAGAATTGGTGATATTGTTAGGACAGTGGCATAATACGTGTGATTCATATTTGTAAAATGTTTAACCCTAACACGTTTGTTGTCTCTTATCTAGTAAGTTTAAGGTGGTTTGTTTGTGGTGAAACTGGCAACACATCATTACTTTACCTGATCTAAGAGGAAGGTAGCAATGGCTAACAATGATGAAATCGAGGTGGTCAGTGACGACCCTCAGGGTCAATCAGTTGAGTAAGAGTCGGAGGAAGTAAGAAGATCGAAACGACAACTGTTTGATGTGTATCAGGCTTGGGTCTCCGGTCAGCCTCCGCCTCAGGGTCCCTCAGAGGGAACTTACATCGTACCCCAGGATACTAAACCACCATTCTCTACGACGAGTGATCACATTCTACCTCCGGGGTATGTTCTAAACTACAATTTCCCTGCTGCCCCTAGTACCTCTAATGTGCGACCTTCTGCCGCACCGGTTAGGAACACCCCTCTCGTTATGTCTGGCGCGCCAGTGTATACAATCCCCCCCAACAAATACTGTGACGAGGCCAAACATCGAGCCATTATATCATGCTTATGATGGCCAGTGCTACTCTCCAGATATGGCTTTTAAGGTTTCGACTCCACACAATCAGACCCTACAGTATGAGTCACCAACAAAAAATGAAAAGGCTCTCAAGACAGGAGAGCCAGATGAGATGATCAGGAAAATGAAAAGTCTTGAGCAGAACATAAAGAACATACAAGGACTAGGTGGTCACAAAAGTGTCTCATTCAGTAATTTATGCTTCTTTCCTCACATCCATTTGCCACCAGGGTTCAAGACCCCAAAATTTGAGAAATATGATGGACACGGCGACCCTATCACCCACTTGAAAAAGTACTACAACCAGCTGATGGGCGTGGGAGGAAAAAAAGAGTTGTTGATGGCTTATTTTGGGGGGGAGCCTTGTGGGGGTAGCCTACGAATGGTTCATTGACCAAGATGTCTCTCACTGGCACATTTGGGACGACATGGCCCAAGCTTTCATCAAACAATTTCAGTACAACATTGATATTGTGCCAGATCGCAATTCCCTGTCCAATATGAAGAAAAAGCTGAATGAAAGCTTCAAGGAGTATGCCGTTAGAGAAAGCATCTAGAGTTAAGCCACCCATGGATGACCATGAGTTAATCATTGTCTTCCTTCAGGCTCAGGATCCTGATTATTTTTAAAATATGATATCCGCAATGGGCAGACCTTTTGCTGGTGCAATCAAGATAGGAGAAATGGTCGAGAATGGCCTCAATACTGGCCGAATTAAAAGTCAAGGAGCACTCAGAGTAGCCACCCAAGAAATCCATAATTGGTCGGACAACCTTGTTAACCAAAAGAAGAAAGATGAGGAGGCCATGATGGCATCACGGGCAAAAAGAGGCCAAACGGGAACATCTCAACCCCCGGATCCACGATATTCAGTTGCTCCACAGTATGCAACATTAAATGCTCAGTCTTATGCCAAGCCATCCAATCACCAACATATGCGAGCCCCAGCTTTAACATACCTTCGTCTGCGACAATAGAACTCTCAATCACCCTACAACCCTCGTCCAAAACAAGAGTGCGAAAGGGAACATAAGCAGAGGGACAATTTCACGCCAATCATAGAATCCTACACTAGTTTGTTTGAAAGGCTAAAACATTGTGGCGTGATTGAGCCGCTTCAAGGGTATGTTCCTGATCCATATGCAAAAGGTTTTGACCCTGATGTACGGTGCATGTACTATTCTAATGTCCACGGAAATAGCATTGAGGATTGTCGGGCTTTGAAAAAGGAAATAGAAATGATGATTCAAGAAGGAATGATCGCGGTTCAAGATAATGGCATCCTAAACGTCATGACCAAGCACGCATTGTTCAGATGATTCGATGAATGCAAGGCAATCAAAATTATTGAAGGTCCTGTTTGATGTTGATGCGCAAATTCGTATGTTGAGTTTGATAATTGGAAAGCCACTCCCCACTTTTCCAGGAAGGAATCTTGGTATCTTATTTTGTCATAACTTCTATCATTCGGATTATTTTGAGGTTGTGATTCAGATGTTGATTGAT
This sequence comes from Nicotiana otophora, assembly GCA_000715115.1. Classification (NCBI taxonomy): domain Eukaryota; kingdom Viridiplantae; phylum Streptophyta; class Magnoliopsida; order Solanales; family Solanaceae; genus Nicotiana; species Nicotiana otophora. The sequence continues at coordinate 48,015 of AWOL01S0041474.1, read as the reverse complement.
TGTCCTGTCATTAAACCTCTCTATCCTTTAATCAATAAAATGCAACTTTTTGCTTTGTCTCATTTTAATCCATTGTGTATGGTTCTTTTGCATATATAGTTCTTTTTACACCAATTTTAGTGACATGACATGCATGCGGAGTTTTTGGCTAGATTTTAGAAAGCCGGTCTAATCTTGAATTGAATCGAGAAAAAAATACTCGAAGAATAAATAAGAGGTTGAAGAACTTTGATGATAAGCCTGTGTCACATGGAACCAATATAGTCATATCCGTAGAGGTTAAAGATGTTTATCTCAAACCTATCATGAATACCGACTTAAGGATAATTGAAAGTTTTGAAGCCTAGTTGGACTAATCGATGAAAGGCTCTTTGGCCACTGCCTACCATATTCTAAACATATCACGGAAGATGACCCAAATCTCCAAAGAAGTTGCATTCGAGGGAATTTAAAATGGATTAGTTGGAACTGAAATGTATCATTTCACATCAAGGCAAAGACCAAGAAACTATGACTCCAATTTGTCAAAGGTCATTTGTTGCAAACAAGATATTGACGATGGAGCTATACGACTGACAAAACTAAGAAGACAGTCATTTCCATCAATGTTGAACCTGAGAAGAGATAGAATGTTTGGCATTCTTAAGGTTGAGAGCCCCTTTTTCTGCTACCCAAACACTTTATATCCTTCGTCACCCCTTTTGAGCCTGCTTTATTTTCTTTGACCCCCTCTTTTGGAATCAAGTATAGAGTCTAAAAAAAATCGAATATCTATTCCACCAGACAATAGGAGCTAGGACAATTCGATTATACCAAAAAGGGAAAAAAAGAAAAAAAAAAAAGAAAACAAAAAGATGAAAAGAAAAACAACAAAGAAATCTTTCATGCTAGTTTGAACTACGTTTGCCTTAATTCCTTTAAAGGATACGTAGGCAGCTTTACACTAGGGTTCAGTCTAACCAAATTAAAAAATAAAAATTCCCTACTGTCTGAAACTGGGACATAATTGTTTTATATGTTTTATGAAGAGTCGATTCCAAGAGTTGTAAATATACAACCATATCATCTTTGATCTATTTTGAGCCTTCATGCGACCCTTTCTTTCTAACCCTATCCAAAAGCCTTCCAAATAAAGACCTCTCAATTAGTCTTTAAGAATGCCAAGGGAAACAAGCAATAAGTAACAGTTTTCACATGACATAGAACAGTTCAAGTTTCACGCAAAAAAGAAGAAGATAATGAATGAAAATGAGAGTCTTATTGGTGAAAACCCTCACGGGCACTGTAAGAGGATAGTAAGTAGAGATAAATAAATGAGAGAGTCTGGTTAGTAAAAACCTTTCGAGGCTCTGTTGATCGAAGGTGAGCTGTGATTTGATGCAAATGATTGGCACAAAGAGGCCAACTTTAAAGACGAAAAGGAACAACAAGAAGAAAGGGCAGATTTGTTGGATAGATTCGGTCGCTGAGTCCAAAATGGATGTCATGATCATTAAAGTTGGCTACCATATTCAAAGGAGCCCCTTTTATTTTATTATTTTTATTTTTATTATTATTTTTATTATTCTTTTTTCTTTCTTCCTTTCCCCTTAAAGTGGCATTTTCAGTTAAATAGTATTCCTTCTCACTTTTACATTGTGTCATTGTTACCATTTCCATTATTATTTTGAGTGAGTCTTTGTTAAAACAAACAAGAAATGATTTCAAAATTTGTTACCAACTTTCTAACTGTTTATCCTAGTACATCAAAGATGACATACCTAGGTAGAAATATGCACAATAAGTTGTTGAAGTTAAACATGATCCGAGGGATCATGCAAACGGAAGTTCCAAAGAGAAGACTTTGCTGGTCTCTATTTGCTTAGAAATCCAACAAAGAAAGGGCCACAAAATTGGTCACCATTTCCCGAAAATGCAAAATAAATCATGTGGGGCATACACGGCATTGACAAAGGCACAAATCCAACTGTGATTTTCGCTGATAAGCCGAACAAAGTGTTTCGAAGAAATCAAAAAGGTCATTAATCAAGACTTGCTTCATGGGCAAAGCTTATAGCACCACAAACACAAACTGATATCGGGTGCAAGATAATCAAGTTTGATTTTTAAAGGAAAAAACTGCCAAAGTAAAGACTTGATTTATAGACAAGGTTCAGCATCACCTTAGACATTCGGGTACAAAAGTAGTCGGGGGCAACGATGGAAAGCCAAAATTTCCAGAAAGAAATACAGAGTATCCGAGCAACTCGGTATCGCGCTGAAAGAATCAGTTCTTTTTCAGCAAGGTGGCCGCAAATTCAACCTAATCAGGGCATCAAGGCCACAAACTGACCACGACTGTTAAACTGACAAATCTTTCTTTGTTTGAAGAAGGAAACAAAGTAGCGTAGAAATACAGTTCTCAAAATACGAATGTCACCAAAGGTAAGTTCTTCAAAGACTCTACTTCTTCTTTCTAGGCATGCCCATAATTATATCATCAACCACTGCATTTTCCAGCATAAGATACATCAGTCCTTAGTTGAGATCCAATTTTGATATAGGGCACACCACACCTTAGTCGCATGTTCAGTATAGGGTACACCAATTCATAGCTGTATTTTCCAACCTAAGGTACACTAATCCTTAGTGAGGTTCCACTTTAATATAAGGTATCATATCCCTGGTTACTTTCTCTCTAAGTGATACAAGGCGCCATCCCTTGATTACATTCTCTCAGCGATACAGGGTGCCAATCCCTGACCATATTCTCTCTTAGTAATACAGGGTGCCAACCCCTGGTTGCATTCTTTCTCACTGATACAGGGAGCCAACCCTTGATTATATTCCTTCTTAGTGATACACGGCCCCAATCCCTGGTTACATTCTTTGTTAGTGATACAGGGCGCCAACCCCTGGTTACTTTCATTCTCAGTGATACAGGGTGCTAACCCCTGGTTACATTCCCTCTAAGTCTTTCAACCTCACTCGTACGAGACGCACTTCCTTGTTTGGGCGCCAACCCTTGATAATATTCTCCCTTAGTGATACAGGGCGCCAACCCCTTCTTATATTATTTCTCAGTGATACAGGGCGCCAACCCCTGATTACATTCCCTCCAAGTCCTTCCTGTAGGAAACACACTTCCTAGTTTGAGTTATTCCAATAGGAGACGCACTTCCTGATCAGGATATTCCCCCTTAGTGATACAGGGCGTTAACCTCTAGTTATGTTCTTTCTTAGTGATATAGGGCGCCAACCCCTAGTTATATTCTTTCTCAGTGATACAGGGTGCCAACGCCTGGTTATATTCTTTGTTAGTGATATAGGGCGCCAATCCCTGGTTATATTCGTTCTCAGTGATACAAGGCGCCAACCCCTGGTTAATTCCCTCCAAATCGTTCAACCTCACTCGTATGAGACGCACATCCTAGTTTGGGTGCCAACCCTTGATTATATTCCCCCTTAATGATACAGGGCGCTAACCCCTGATTATATTCTTTGTTAGTGATATAGGGCACCAACTCCTAGTAACATTCATTCTCAGTGATACATGGCGCCAACCCCTAGTTACATACACTCCAAGCCATTCAACCTCACTCGTAGGATACACACTTCCTAGTTTGGGCACCAACCCTTGATAATATTCCCTCTTAGTGATACAGGGCACCAACCTCTAGTTACATTCTTTCTCAGTTATACAGGGCGCCAACCCCTGGTTACAACCCCTCCAAATCTTTAAACCTCACTCGTAGGAGATGCATTTCCTAGTTTGAGTCATTCCAATAGGAGACGCACTTTCTACTCTGAACCATCAATCCTAGGAGACGCATTTCCTAGTCCGAGTCTTTTAACCTCACTCGTAGGAGATACACTTCCTAGTTTGAGTCATTACAATAGGAGACGTACTTCCTAATATGTACCACCAATCCTAGGAGACGCACTTCCTAGTCCAAGTCTTTCAACCTCACTCATAGGAGACACACTTCCTAGTTTGAGTCATTCAAATAGGAGACATACTTCCTAATCTGAACCATTAATCCTAGGAGACGCACTTCCTAGTCCGAGTTTTTCAACCTCATTTGTAGGAGACACACTTCCTAGTTTTGAGTCATTCTAATAGGAGACGCACTTCCTAATCCAAACCACCAATCCTAGGATATGCACTTCCGAGTCCAAGTTCTTCAACCTCACTCGTAGGAGACGCACTTCCTAGCTTGAGTCAACCGTGTTCATACTAATAGGAGATGCACTCCCTAATATGAGTCATTATTCCAAGGAGACGCAATTCCTAGTTTGAGTCCTTCAATCTCACAATCATTCCAATGCTACCCATGGGACACACACCTCCTAAGTCCAAGTTATATCAATTTTATACCTAACATAAGAACATAATTTTCGGAGCCTTTAGTTTCATTTTTGTATCTTTCAAATAAAATAAGCTGCTCTGCAACTTTACCCAATAACTCACAAAATTTTCTCAGTGCCAAACTGGGGCAGAAAATTTTGTTCGTTTTGTTTTTCTTTGATGGCTTTGCAGGCCCTTCCGTAGAGCACATGTTGTGACGATCAAAGCTTGCAGTTTCAGTTTTCTCATCAGAAGAAAGAAATCTTTCGATCACAAGATAGTTAGAGTTAATTTTGATAATGTTTCACCGACCCAGTATCTCAAGATTCATCTTCTCAGTTTCGAATCAGGAATGCGAGTGACTGAGCATAAGCCATAATCTCTTCTTCAAAGAGTATCAACATACAGTCTAAGTCCAACACAAGTGAGCTAGTCAAGAATCAAGATTTGACTCCACGAGACATATAGATTAGGAATTTTGTAACTCTTAGTTTGTAGACATATGTAGTTATCTTCGCTTTTCCTTTTGATGTAAGCAGCAAGTAACAGTAACAGAAATAACAACAGCAGCAACATCACTCTTAAATCTAGTGTCCGGTAGTCCCAGCTACCAAATATTTCTAAAACTACACTGACCTGATTCCTCTAAACAAGTATATATAGGCAACCTAGGAAGCAGGGTTCGGTCACCATTTTTAAAAAAATACTTTCATTGGAGTGATATGTGAGCAAGTATTAGCCATGGCATTGACAATTTTGGCACAAAAACTCTTTATGTTCTCGAGCAAAGAGGGACAGCCGTGAATATATATTTTTGCACTACTTTAACACCTCCTAAAGTCATTAGTATTTTGTTACTTTAATTATTTTCCCACTTTTTCTGTCTTTGATTGCATATTTCCTATCATAAAAATACCAAAAAATAGTTCTTTCTTCATTTATGTATTTTAGGAATTAACTAACAATTCAATTGGTGAATTAATATAGTTAATTGATCATTTGAATAAGTTACTTACATAATTAATTTATTTATATAAATTTAGTTTAATAAGTAGGATTAAGGAAGAAATTGGGCTAAATTTTAAAGAGAAAGTGGCAAAAAATGCAAGATAAGGGGCTGCCCTTGAAAAGGTCTGAAACGACGTAGTTTTGCCTCAAAACTACATCGTTTCATTAAGTGACCCAAGATCAAATCTCACCTATTGATCTGTTTGATCTAATGGTCCATATTTGATCTCTCACGAGGTATTTAAAGCCTCAAAAATCTGAAAAATGCCCTCATTTCCCCCATATTTCTTTTCTTCTTCCTCTCTCTTCTCTCTCTGTCTTCTCTCTCCCATATCCGCCCCCCACCACCGCTGCTGCCCGCCGAACATCACCCACCGGCGGCGGCCAACCTCCAAACACCTCCAAATTCACACCATGTAATCTTCACAACCTCCTCTTTCCATATCTCTAAACCAAATCCTTCAAAACCCCCCTCAAATTCCTTGAATTTTAGATCTAGGAAACTTTAGCCGCCCCTTTTTTGCCCAAAATCTTGAAGTTCCGACCACTACCACCCCACAATACCTACATCAACGGATAGAGCTCATAAAGACCTACCAATTGATGTTGATTCCATCCCGAAAATCCAGCAACTAAAAATCTGGCCAAATTCCGGCGACCACCCCGAACGCCCTCGTTTGGTATACCCCTATTCTCGTTTCCTTTGTCTATTTTTTATAATTGTATTGTATTTAGTTTATGTCTAGCATAAGTTATGATTTTTTTTATTTTTGTAATTATTATTTATATTTTTATTATTAATTGTGTTTAATCTATGTTATCTTAATCGTTCATAGTTATTAATCACTGATAATTAGTTATTCATTAGTTTTGAAATAACTATTCGCTTAGACATGATAGTTTATGATAAAAGTTTCAAATGCTTACTAAATTTGTTTTTATTGGATTTGAGTATTTAAATTTTGTGTTGATAAAAGCTGAAACTAAAGAAGGAATAGTACAAGTTTGGTTGTTTTTACTGTGCAAAGACTTTGGAGTACAAAACCCAAAAGTCATTGTGTGGTGACAAATACAATACTTTTGGGCAGCTTTTGAACAATGTTTAGCACACAAAGTCAGTCTTTTGGACAGATATTTGGCAAACCAAAATTTGTCCAAAAAATCTGATTTATTTGCCTATTTAAAGGGTTATCCTTACTCATTGAAGAGGACACACACTATCTTACACAAATATATCATCCTTTACACTCTATGACACATATTGTAAAATCTTCTACACTCTAAAAAAAGGCACAACTTAAGAACTGAATATCCAAAAGTGAGCTGAATTTTGAGAGCGGCTGAGTGAGTATTCAGAAAGCAAAAATTATCCAAAAAGGGGGGTTCTTAAGTCAGTTTACTTAGTTCTTTCCTTGTTAAAAGTTGCTGAATTTTCTTCTTTAGTTCGTCGGTTTTTCTGGGCTGTTTCTCGGGTCACTCAAGTTGTTGATTTGCTATTGTTTCCCCTGTTGTTCCTACTGCTTCTGTTGCTAAATTTTTGCTACTGTTACTGCTGTATTTCTTCTGTTCAGGTAACCTTTCAAACAGTTTATAATGCAGGTTCTTTTCTTTAATAGAAGATGATGAAAAGATGGGCCTTTTAGTTTGTTCCGAGCAATTTTATTCAAAGGAGTTTCTGAATATTTGAGTGCTAAGATTTGCATGCTCGTGATCATTTTATTGTTGTAGTCGAGTAGTTTGGTTTATTTCGTAGTTAGCAGATCTGAGTATCTATGTTCTTTGATGTTTGTTTGAACTACTTAGATCATAGTGCACTTAAAGAATGAGTGAAGCAATAATTTTTAGTATTGAAAGAAGAGTATTGGACTGTTGACATTGGTGAACCTGTGTTGTGTCAAACTTCATGTCAAAAGGTTTCTGTTGCATTTGTACCTGAGAAGTTGATTTTTCAAAACTGGCCACTTTTGTTGCATTTGTCACCTTAATTTAACGCCAAATAGCTACAGTTGTTATAGTAATTTTTTCTTTTTTTGTAAAGTTCAATTGAAAGGCATTATATATGCGATTTCATGTCTTATGCCAATTCTATTGATTAAGATGATTGATTTATTTAATAGTGGATGATGACTAGTTACTTATTGGCTTGGATTAGAATTTTGAAAGTAATAAGAAAAAGCCTATTGAAATAAGTAAAGGCAGAAAAGAGAAAAGTGCCTTTTAATTTTGAATAAAAAAGTGATCTTTCAAAGAAAACTTATGTTGAGCCTTTAGAATTTGCACGTGTGGTGACCTTTTTGTTTTATAAAATAAAAACAAACAAATTGGCCTATCCTCACAGTGAGATAAACCGTCTTTTCAAATACTTGCAAATAAATCGGTCTACACTTTCATAATAGTTGGACAAATAACTTGAGACAATTTTTCGCAAATAATTAAGTACCAAATAATTTAAATGCTAGGCACTAATATGCATGCTTTAACCTTTTTCATTCATGGACTCGCTTGCGTAGCGTGATATTTAACCTTCAATTAATTCATTAATTTCATACCAAATTCATAGCTTTAATTAATTTCTAATTTAATCCTTTCGCTAAAATCGCGGATTCGCTCGCGTAACGCGATAGTTGATATTTAATTATTTTCTTCGATGTAGTAATTTTTCCCAAAAGTTATAACGTACTAATAATCCTCGTCATGATTGCGGATTCGCTTGCGTAGCACGGTTATGACAAAAATCAATAAAATTCATCTCGGTCACATATTTGTTTGCGTGGTGCGGTTAAGACAATTTTATTTAAATCTTTTCTTTAATAAATTTAATAATTAAAAATGGATAGGTAAAACATGAAAATCCAAAAAAAACACAGTTTATCTAAAATAAATTCAAGCCAAATTTAAGTCAATAAAGCGACCGTGCTAGAACCATGGGACCCAGGGAATGCCTTACACCTTCTCCCCGGTCAAAAGAATTCCTTACTCGGTCTTTGTTTTCGCAGACCAATTAATAATAGAGTCAAACCTTTCTTTGATTAGGGATTCAAATAAAAGGTGACTTGGAACACCGAAAAATCAATTCCAAGTGGCGATTCTGTAAATAAAATAATCCCTATTCAAATTTGTTACTTCAATTGGAAAAACTCTTTAACCCACAATCCATAAAATAACACATTATCTTTTTGGAGGTAGAAAATGGGGTGTGACAATTATGAGACTAAGTGTCTCATTTCACCCCGAAATCTTTTCGGACCCGAACCAACTAACCCGGTAAGTCATAAAACAACTGCAAAGCATAACTTGAACAGTAAATGGGGGAACGAGATTATAATACTCAAAACGACCGACTGGGTCGTTACACCTGTAGTGTATCCATCATAACCTTTTGTACACAACTTCAAATACCAAACGGTTTACATTTCTGAAAACTAGACAAAAGGGAATACAACTTTTTTATTTTTGGATTATCTCCAAATTTCTTATAGATTGCATGATATAAGCTTTCAAAGTCAGCCATGTGCAACAGAATTTTTTGCGATGCACACTGTTGTAGCAAAAACAAAAACCATCAGTTAAAAATGGCCTAGCAATGGTTTGAAACCACTCTGAACCCCTTGGAACCCCGTCCGAACATATCAATAAGTCTCAAAATATATTACGGACCTACTCGAGGTCTCAAATCACACGTAACAAAGGCGAAACTACAAATCGCATGTCGATTCAGACTTACGAGTTTATGAAATTTTCCAAATTTATATTTTGTGCCGAAACGTATCAAATCAATCCGGAATAACTTCAAATTTTCCATGCAAGTCATAATGACATAATGGAGTTGTTCCAATTTGCAGAACTGAATTTCGGCCCTGATATCAATAAAGTCAACTCCTGGTCAAACGTTTTAAAAATCTTCTATTTTCCAACTTTCGTCAAAATGCGCTGAATTGTCCTACGGACTTCCAGATCCAAATCCGGACATGCGACTAAGTCCGAAATCATCATACGAAGCTATTAGAATCATCAAAATTCTATTCTGGTGTCGTTTTCTCAAAAGTCAAATCTTCGGTCAAACTTTTGAAATTCAATCCTTATAAAATCAAACCTTTTATTTATTTTTTAGAAAAATTAATGGAAAACGTGCCTTCGCATCTCAGAATAACTTCAAATTTTGTATATATGTCATAAATATTGTTACGAAGCTGATCGAACACTCAGAATCCAAATCGGGACCCGATATCAATAAAAATCCAATTATGGCCAAATTTAGGAATTTTTTAAACTTTTAAATTTCTTGTTTCCGTCAAATGGCGATAATTCAAGTTAGGGACTTCTAAATTTGATTCCGGGTATACGCCCAAATCTCAAATCACAATACGGACCCATCGAAACCGCCAAAATATTGATCCGGGTCTGTTTACTCAAAATATTGACCGAAGTCAACTCAAATGAGTATTAAAGGCAAAAATTCACATTTTCTTTAGTTTTTCACATAAAAATTTTCAGGAAAAAGATACGGATTGCACACACAAATCGAGGAAGGTTGAATGAAGCTATTCCAGGTCCCGGAATACATAAATGAAGGTTAAAATTAAAAATGACCTATCGAGTCATCACAGAATTCCACTAAGTCTAAAAATTCTGGTACTGCGGACCATGGCTCGCACCTGAGCTTCGGCTTCTGCGGAGTTCCGACCGCACATGCGGTCCTTTGCCAGCTCACACAACTCCGCTCCTGCGATGCCCCTTCCGCTCCTATGCTTCTGCTTTTGCAGAAAATGGACTGCACATACGGTCCCAACTAGGGAAGGCCAGATCCGCTTCTACGATCAACTGCTCGCTTTTACAAGTCTGCACCTGCAGCTAGTCCCTCCGTAGGTGCGATGATACCAGATGTTGGAAACTTCAGCAATTGCACAAGCCCAATTTTGATTTGGTTTCAATCTGTTTCACACCCGGGGCCCCCGGGACCCCGTCCAAATATACCAACAAGTTCCAAAATATATAACGGACCTACTCGAGGCAAAAAATCAAATCAAACAATATCGATTCTATGAATCGCAACCTAAATTCAAACCTGTGGACTATGAACTTTCGAATTCCGAAACCAAGTTGATTCATATCAAAACAACCTCGATTGACTTCAAATTTTGCGCACAAGTCATAAATGACATTACAAACCTATTCCAACTTTCGAAATCGGGATCCGACCCCGATATCAATAAACTCAACTCCAAGTAAAACTTTTCAAATCTTCCAAATCTTAATTTTTCTAATTTTCATCAATTCACGCCGAAACGACCTACGGACATTCAAATCAACATCCAGACACACTCCTAAGTATAAAATCACCACATGGAGCTATTGGAACCGTCAAAACTCTATTCCGGAGTTGTCTATACAAAAGTCAAACTACAGTCAACTCTTTCAACTTAAACCTCCAACTTAGAGACTATGTGTCCCATTTCACTCCGAAATTCTCCTGAACCCGAAACCAAGTACCCCGCCAAGTCACATAACTACAATATAATATAGATGAGACAATAAATAGGGAATCGGGGATAAAATACTCTAAATAATCGGTCGGGTCGTTACGCTCGTAAATCTATGTTTAATAGTACTAATACTATTTACTTTTAAATTGACGAAAATACAAGTGTTAATCATCTAAGTTTGTGTCAATTGACCCGGTGTTCTTTGAAATATTGGCTCTACCATCTTCATTTACATATTTTACATTTCTTAAGTTTAACTTATCCGTTTAAAACAAATTGTATTCTTTTTTTATTTAGTAAGTTTTTAATTTTAATATTCCGTTTTATCTTTAAAAACACTTCCTTAAATAAATAAATAATATGTTTAAGACCGTAAGTTTTAAATGGTACAACAATAACAATAATATACCAAGTGTAATTCTACATAGTGGGATCTGGGGAGAATAATACGTACACATACCTTACCCTTACCTTGTGAAAATAGAGAGTCTATTTTCAATAGATCCTCAATAATGATGTCAAAAAAAACTGTTTAATTCCCCAGATGGTAATGATGTCATGTAAAATAAATAAAATAAAGTTTTCTAGCTTTATAAATTGATCATATCAATATCATATTAGAATTTCTGTCTTTATACACATACGCCGATCCTCCATCACAAAACGGCAACAGGTTAAACCAATATGTTCCTTTAAAATTCTTTCCCGTTTCTCTATATATGAATACGTCTTCCACATCAACTATATATCTTCATGATGTTTTCTTTTTGCAAATTATCAAGTTCAAGATCTTTTATCTATTGTTTGATTCATGACGTAACATATATATATATATATATATATTTACATTACTTAGTAATTTTTACATCTTCTTGCATCCAATGTCATATAAATAGAGACACTTGGGTCGGCGGCATTAATCAAATTTGCCAGAAAACTTGCTGAAAGATGTGTATATTGATTTAATACGAGAAGCCACGAATAGGAATTTTAACTTTGTCAGTGAATGTAAGAAGAATTGAGAAGCATCAAATCTTGTTGGAATTTAGGCATCTTTTATTGTTCCAACAAAATCCTTTTAGTTTAGACGCAGTGGCGAATTTACTTTTTTAGGTATGGGTGCTGGCTTTGGCCAAATTATGTTATGTATTCATAGATAATATTTAAAATTTTAAATAATTGACCATGAGCATTCGCTATGATCATGTTTCATTGCTGTAAATTTACACTAAAATCAGTGAAGTACCCACGATCTATAAATCCTGAATCTACCACTGTTTAGACGATGTCGTCAATAGTTTGGTTGCTTAGCAATTTATATTGGGTTGTGATAGGAGATCGTTTACATAAAGCTCCTTTTTTGACTTAACAATTTGTGAAATATACACTGAATAATTGCTTCATGTTATGTCTTGAATGGGGCGATCGTCCTCCTCAAATCTTCTCTCTTGATTAAATATCTATTTTTGAGACATCTCTACAAGTTGAAGAGTGCAGCCATATCCCTCTATATTTAGCGAATAAAGTATAATCCATGAGATTTTAATTTGCTAGCATCTTGAAATTGGAGGAAATATTCTTCACGTCATTGACTCTTTTAGTCAACCTTTGTTCCTCTAAATTGACTCTTTTACACGTAACGCTCTTCTTGAGTTTATTTATCTTACTTAAACTTAAGAACTTAATTTATATACACAGATAAGAGTTTTTGACCAATATTATCCCTTATCTTTGAGGGTAGGTCTATTTTGGTCCCTCAAATATAACCATGAGCATATTTAGTCCCTTAAGTATGCTAAAGTGGAGCACCTTTAATCTCAGTGACACAATATATTAAAAAACTAACGGTGTTACCCAACTCTGATTCATGAAGCAAATCTTTTTCCCTGAAGCAAAATATTTTCTCTCCTTTTATTGGATAACGCAAATTATCACTTTAATTCCTTATTTTTAGATAATGTCTTCTAAAATTTTGACCTTGAAAATATCCC
>AWOL01S0041471.1:179033-217683 GCA_000715115.1 Nicotiana otophora | reverse complement strand
ATATATATATATATATATATATATATATATATATATATATATGTGTGTGTATCATGCATTTCAGGTCAGTCACCCTCAGATGTTACAGGTTGTATATTCTTTATCCCTCTTTACAGTACAGTTCTTATTTATGCTTCTTGCTTTACATACTCAGTACATTATTCGTACTGACGTGTCTTTTATTTGTGGACATTGCATGTCGTGCTGTAGGTCCTGATAGATAGGTAGACAAAGCTCCCCCGCCACAGTAGGCTACGAAGTTCAGCGATTATTGGCGAGATCCCTTCTCCGGACTTGTCGTGGTCTTGGTATGTATTTTTGTTATAGACATAACGGGTATGTCAGGGCCCTGTTCCAAAAATATTAAAATACTTGTGTTCCTTTATAGGCTCATAGACAGGTATCATCTCATGTATAGTTTTGTATAGCCTTGTTAGCTAGTTTTTGTTGTATAGTCTATCATGCCAGCCATGTCGGATCGTACCTTATATATTGCATCATGACAGCCTTGTCGACCCATGTTATATATGTTAATGCCATTATCTGTCATTGTTGGTTGTTTATGATTTATGTCTACCATTTATTTTCATTGTTGGTTGTTTATTTTTAATAAGAAAGGTTAGATAAAATGTACATTGGTACTCGGCAGGTATAGCCTGGGTGCTAGTCATGGACCTCTACTTTGGGTCCTAACACTCGTAGCATAGAATAGTAACACATAGAACATATCGGAATACGAACAAGCTCAACTCCAACTGAATGACACACCCTTTAATAATAATAGTGCTGAGTCAACAAATCCGACCCGGTGTAGAATACACATCGTCATTGGGCTTACCAATGGGACCCCAAATCAACTTCTGTCATCCCCTAATGGATAAATAGCCCTCCAAAAGTCCAAAGTAACCTAACCATAACTCATACCACCAAATGGCTAACTTGGCCATATCTGTGCAGTCCGTAACCAAGAAACAATCCACCTCTGAGACTCCTAATTTCCAAACCTCAAGAATACAAAAGAATCACTAGATCTAATCCCATCTCAACCACTCAAATGACTGACACATCCTTCATACATAAGCTTTCGACGAGAAATACTTCCATATTTTTCCGTTCCATATAGAAAAATCTGAACATCCACAGTCGTTCAACCAGGCGAGTACCGCATTACCAGTGCAGTATCCGTAAGTTAGAACACAGTACGCCTTCTTAAATATGCACCCTTCTCAGGAAATACCAAGTAGTAATAGCATTCATCTAAATAGGACGCACCGCATCTATCACCTTGTACATGCAAATCTCATTATCATGTCATCGTGTGAAAAGCACGAGAATCTCATTATCAACTCTAAGTCACAAGCATAATACATACCCGATCAGTCAAAAACCTTCCACTTGGTCCCATCCAAGTGCAAATTACAACATGCAACATATCCCTCATACCTGTAGGTAATATCCATTTCAGATTTTGGCAAAAATCATCGAAACCACTTTGAAAGCCATTTGCACATAACCAATCCATCATAACTAAATTCCTCGAACCCATCCAAGTCACGCAGGTCGCCAAGCCTAAGAGTATTGCCACAAAATACATGTAAAGACTCACCACATCATAAGTACCCAAATAACTGATCATATCCATTACCGTTCTGATCCAACCTACTACTAAGTTGTCCTATTTCTCCGAGTTCCTTCAGAATTTCCTGCAAGTTAACCCTTCTCCTTGCCAGTACACTACCATCCTTAACCCAAAGCTCACTACAAGAGATCGTAGCATAAAACAACACAACCCTAAGTCCTATAAGTCGTTGTATTCCTCTTAAGCACCCCAAAAGTACCACACCCTAGCCCTTAATTTCGAAATTTATCTAAAAATGGATAATTAGCAAGACAATTCTTGGGTATGAGAGTTGTTTATTTTGCTTGCATATGTTATCAAAAAGTGTAAAGATTGTGAGCTAAAAATGGTAAATAATGGATTGTGGGATGATGGAATCCTCCATAAAAGGACCTTGAAACCTTAATGCACACTTAGTGTTTGATAAAATGCTAAAATGAGCTAGAACCATGATCATCTTCCTAATTTTGGTTCAACTTGTTATATTTCTAAAATAGATTGAAGATGTTAAGAATTTTGAAATATTTTTGAGTTTAAGGAAGCTCAAGTGAGGTATTTTGGCTAAACCCTTCTCTTAGATTTGAATCCCACAATATTCATGTAATTTATGTTAGTCCCAAGTGGTTCATTATAAATTTGGCTATTTCTAGAAAGTTTGTGTTGAAAGATATATGTTCGATAACTATCCCAAATGCTTTATTCATGTTATGTTATCAATTTAGGATGTGTTCAAAATATGAGCTGCACGTTAAGAATGTCCGACTTCAAGTCAAGTTCAAACGAAGGTTATTATGCCAAATTTTGTGAAGAATTTCTATGTGCTTTACTCTTAATTGCTCACATATGTACTACAAAACATAATTTGAATTATTATTGTTGATAATGATGATGATGTTAGAAAGCAAAAAAGTGTGCATGAAATACTAAATACGGCCAACGTGCCAAGAATGGTTTTATAATTGTGGCCACTAGTGCCAATGAAATAAAAAGATATGAGAGAAGTATGAAATGAGTTGACTGATATTAAAAGGTTGATGTCCCGAATGAGATGGCCTAGCTTATCGGGTCATGATCGGATGCCATGCCGCACATATGGTGGTGATTGTATTGGAAATTATAATTAAAATTATGATTGTGGCTACTGTCTCTAATGAGATGGCCTAGCTGATCGGGTCGTGATCGAACTCCGTGCTAAAAGTACAGTGGTATTGCTAATGAGAGTGATTGTGGTTGATGTCTCTATGAGATAGCCTAGCCGATCGGGTCGTGATCGAACTCCGTTCTAAGAGTTCGGTGGTATTGGTATTGTGAACGATGGTATATCGGTATTTAAAAACTCCAACTTGAAAATATGGAAATTTACTTGAAATCCTGTGTGGTTCTTAACTCGCTGTTTTGGTATTGTTCGAAGCATCCATTAATTTTATGATTGTTCCTCCTTGTAACATTATTCATTCTATTGAGAGGGTGTTTAGTTATATATACTAGTGCTATTCGACGGCACTAACGTCCCTTTTGTCAGGGGCTTAGCATCTTTAATAGATGCAGGTGGTTCCACAGCAGGAAACATTGACCAATGATAGTGGTACACCCTCTTCCCAACTGACTTGGTGAGCCCCACTTTATTCCGGGGTCATGTATCTTTTGTTCTTTGCATATTGTGGTTGAGGTATAGCTGGGGCCTTGTTGCCAGCATTATTATAGTACTTTTCATTATCTATAGAGGCTCCGTAGACATAGTGTGGGTTGTATATTGGTGCTGAGAAAGTCAAACTATGTTGTGTTTTAGTTGTATCACTTGTTCTATTTGAGACTTTAAAATGATGAAACTATTGGTAATGAATTTGTATTGTAGACATGATCACCTTATTGTCCAATGAAATGAAAATATGTATTATCTCCATTCATGGATGAGTTTGGGTAGAAGTAAATCTAACATGATTGCTCGATCGGGTTCACTCGGTTGAGCGCCAGCCGCGCTCCCCGATTTTGGGGTGTCACAAACTTGGTATCAGAGCCTAAGGTTTTAAAGTGTCCTATGATGTCTCGAAGCCGTGTCTAGTAGAGTCCTTCTTATCGGTGTGTTGTCGACCACATCTATAATTAGGAAGCTACATGCATATTTAGGAATAATACCCTTCTTTCATGTTCTCGATCGTACGTTAAAGTGGATTGTAAGATTGTTCCTTCTTTACCTCGTGCTTTGCTCTAACTTTCAGTATATTACGCCTAAGAAGAAGGCACGAACTGTCCAAAGAGCCAATGTCATCCCAGGAGTGGCAGTTGATTCTATATTTAATGATGTTGGTGAGCACCCAAGGAGTGAGAACATTCCTCCAGTTACTACACTGCCTGATTCTACTACAACTGATCAGACCGCACTTGTCCCTACACTTACTGAGGGTGCAATGGTCCTTCCAACTGGTATACCAGCTCCAGCTCCAGCTCCAGCTTCCGATTCTAGTGTTTCTGATGTTGATCATAGGGGAGCCATAAAGATGTTGGCTCAGATAATGGAATTCTAGGCCCAGATATCAAATGTTGCACTCACTTCTTCCAGTCAGCCAGGGGGTTCTACTAGTTCCAAGGTGAACAGGTTTTTTCGGTTGGATCCTCCAGTCTTCACGGGTACTAACCCGGAGGAGGACTCCCAGGACTTCATTGATGAGATAAACAAGACTCTCCAAGTTATGCGTGATACTGAGACAGAGGCAGTGGAATTGGCCTCCTACTGCCTGAAAGAGGTGGCATATTCTTGGTTTGAACTATGGGAGGAGTCACGTGAAGAAGGGAGCCCTCCGATGATGTGGGGTGAGTTTGTCGATGCCTTCATTGATCATTTCTTGCCTGCCGAGACTAAGGCAGCCCGTGCTGCTGAGTTTGAGAACCTGAGGTAAGGTAGACTGAGTATCTGGGATTACCATATGAGATTCGCGTACCTGTCTAAGTATGTTATTTACATCTTGCCCACTATGGAGGCTAGAGTGCACCGATTTGTACAGGGCCTTAGTCCCTTTGTAATTAATGAGGCCTCTACACCATCCTTGAATTCTGATATGAACTATGGAAAAATGGTGGCATTCTCTCAAGCAAAAGAGACTCACAAATTGAGGAACAGAATGGAGCGAGAGGGCAGCAATTAGGCCCGGTCTGCGGGCAACATGGGTGTTTCTTCTGGTGGTGGCAAGTCAATATTCAGAGGATGGTCGTCAGGGCCATCTCAGTCCTTTGCTCAGTCTTCGGCTAGTGCACCACCACCAGGTCCCAGTCAGCAGCAACAGTGGAGCCGTGTCAGGCCTAGTCAGGGCAATAGAGGCTTCTATCAGTAGGGTTGACATGGTGGTAGATTCCAGCAGCAGAGGAGGCCCCCATGCCCTAGGTATGGAAATATGCACCTAGGAATATGCTACATTGACTTACCCATGTGCTACGGATACGGATTGAGGGGTCACATTTAGAGGAATTGTCGTTCATCCCGCCAGTGTGCGGGTAGGAGCATGGCACAACCAGCCATTTCTGCAGCTATTACATCTGCAGCACCTATTATAGCTCGAGGAACTCCAACACCCACATGGCATGGTGCAGCTAGGGGTGGAGCACAAAGTTTGGGAGGATCCGGCCATTTCTATGCTATGAGGGATTGCCAGAATTCAGAGGCTTTTTCAGATGTTGTCACAGGTATATTGACTGTCCAATCTCATGATTTGTATGCTCTTATTGATCCAGGTTCCACTTTGTCATATGTCACTCCTTATGTTGCTATGGAACTTGGGATAGAATCGGAACAGCTTCATGAGCCATTTTCTGTATCTACTTTGGTTAGTGAGTCTATTTTGGTCGTGCAGGTTTATAGGGATTGTGTTGTCACGTTGCGTGGTCGGGACACCGTGGCCAATCTTATTGAATAGGGAATGGTCGATTTTAATGTGATAATGGGGCTTGATTGGCTTTATTCATGTTTTGCCACGCTTGATTGCTGAACCAAGACTGTTATGTTCGAATTTCTAAATGAGCCAGTTATTGAGTGGAAGGGTGATGATGTAGTGTCAAAGGGTAGGTTTATTTCTTACCTTAAGGCCATGAAAATGATCAACAAGGGGTATATTTACCATTTGGTTTGAGTTACGGACAACGATGCTAAGTCACCTACACTTGAGTCTGTGCCTGTTGTGAATGAATTTTCGGGATTTTTTCGGATGAACTCCCTGGGATCTCACCAGATAGGGAGATTGATTTTAGGATTGATGTGATGCCAGACACGCATCCTATATCTATTCTACCCTACAGAATGGCACTGACAGAATTGAAGGAACTAAAGGAACAATTGAGAGACTTGTTAGAAAAGGATTTCGTCCGGCCAAGTGTGTCACCTTGGGGCGCACCGGTTCGCTTTGTAAGGAAGAAAGATGGGTCACTGAGAATGTGTATTGACTATCGGCGGCTCAACAAGGTCAGGATAAAAAATAAGTACCCACTGTCAAGGATAGATGACTTGTTTGACCAATTGCAAGGTGCTAAGTACTTCTCCGAAATTGATTTATGATCCGGGTATCACCAATTGAAGATCAGGGATTAGGATGCTCCGAAAACAATTTTTAGGACCTGATATAGGCATTTTGATTTTCTGGTGATGTCTTTTGGGCTAACAAATGCCCCGGCAGCCTTCATGGATCTTATGAACCGAGTTTTCAACTCGTTTCTCGATTCCTTTGTGATAGTGTTCATTGATGATATTCTTGTATATTCACGAAGTCGAGAGGACCATGCTGATCATCTTAGCATAGTTCTACAAACCCTACATCAGCACAAGTTATATGCAAAGTTTTCAAAGTGTGAATTTTGGCTTGAATCAGTCAGATTCTTGGGTCATGTCGTCTCTAGTGAAGGAATTAAGGTTGATCCTCAGAAAATTGAAGCTTTGAAGAATTGGCCGAGGCCTACAACTCCAACAGAGATTCGCAGTTTCTTAGGCTTAGTAGGATATTACAGAAAGTTTGTGGAGGGGTTTTCTACACTTTCCTCTCCATTGACTAAATTGACGCAGAAGGCAATTAAGTTGCAATGGTCAGATGCTTGTGAAAAGAGTTTCCAGGAGTTGAAATTAAGATTGACTACGACGCCGGTATTGACCCTACCAGAGGGTGTAGATGGGTTTGTAGTGTATTGTGATGCTTCAAGGATCGGGCTTGGATGTGTATTAATGCAACATGGCAAGGTTGTAGCTTATGCTTCTTGGCAACTCAAGAATATGAAAATAACTATCCAACACATGACTTAGAACTCGCAGCGGTGGTATTTGCATTGAAGATGTGGCGTCATTATCTTTATGGGGTCTATGTGGATATATTTATGGACCATAAGAGCCTTCAATATATTTTCAAACATAAGGAATTGTATCTAAGGCACAGAAGATATCTTCAGTTACTCAAGGACTATGACATTGATATTCTATATCACCTGGGAAAGGCTAATGTGGTGGTGCATGCTCTTAGCTAGAAATCTATGGGTAGTTTAGCACACTTGGAGACATATCAAAGGCCATTGGCCAAGGATGTTCATAGATTGGCTAGTTTGGGAGTTCGTCTTGCAGACTATAGTGAAGGAGGGGTGATTGTACAAAATAGGGCTGAATCATCACTTGTTGTGGAAGTCAAGGAGAAATAGTACAACGAACCATTATTGGCACAACTAAAAGAGGGAGATTCATAAACATAAGACCATGGCCTTATCTCTTGGCACGGATGACGGTACACTAAGGTACCAAGGGCGACTATGTGTTCCAAATGTGGATGGTCTCCGAAAAAGAATCATGACTGAAGCTCACACTTCTAGGTATTCTGTGCACCCGGGTTCTACAAAATATGTATCATGATCTTAAAGAGGTCTATTAATGGAATGATATGAAGAGGAATGTAGCAGAATTTGTGGCAAAGTGTCCAAATTGTCAGCAAGTGAAGGCCGAACATCAAAGGCCCAGTGGGCTGGTGCAGAACATAGAAATTCCAATGTGGAAGTGGGAAATGATTAATATGGACTTTGTGGTAGGATTACCTCATACTCCTCGTAAGTTTGACTCGATTTGGGTGATTGTGGATCGACTCACGAAATCATCACCTTCTTGCCGGTTAAGGATACCGATACAACGGAACAGTATGCTCAGTTGTATATCAAAGAAATAGTCAGGTTGCATGGCACTCCGATTTCCATCATATCTAATCAGGGAGCTCAATTCACTACCAAATTTTGGAAGAATTTTCAGCAAGGTCTGGGTACTCCGGTGAATCTTAGTACAATCTTTCACCCGCAGACTGACGGGAAGGCAGAGCGGACTATTCAGACGCTTGAGGATATGTTGCGCACTTGTGTTCTAGACTTTGAAGGTAGCTAGGATAATCATTTGCCACTCATAGAATTTGCCTACAACAATAGTTATCATGCTAGCATTCAGATGGAACCCCTCGAGGCTTTATATGGTAGGAGATGTAGATCTCCCACTGGGTGGTTCAAAATTGGGGAAACAGAGTTGATAGGGCTAGACCTCGTACATCAGGCTATGGAAAAATTAAAATCATTAAGGAGCGGTTGAAGACTGCTCAGAGTCATCAGAAGTCCCATTCAGATGTTCGTCGTAGGGATTTGGAGTTCAAAGAATATGATTTGGTATTCTTGAAAGTTTCCCCCATGAAAGGTGTAATGTGATTTGGAAAGAAAGGTAAATTGAGTCCAAGGTATGTCGGACCGTACAGAATCATTCAGAAGATCGGTGAGGTGGCGTACAAGCTTGAGCTACCGCCTGAAATTTCATTAGTGCACCTGGTGTTTCATGTATCTATTTTGAAGAAAGTAGTTGGAGACCCGACACTCATTGTTCCGGTTGAGAATATTGAGGTTAATGAGAAATTAACTTACGAAGAGATTATAGTTTCTATGAACGAACGGCAAGTCCGAAAGTTGAGAAATAAAGAAATTGCCTCCGTGAAAGTGTTATGGTGAAACCAGTAGGTTGAAGAGGCTACTTGGGAGGCCGAGGAAGAAATGAAGAAACAGTATCCTTATTTGTTTGAATAACCATGTATTTATGACTTGTGCTCTATGAAAATGCTCAGAGTTACTTTCTATGAATTATGTATCATTTGTACCGTTGATGTTAAGGGTGTTCCTTTCCTGCTAATATATCGCTTATGAGGCCACGGTTGGTATTGTTTTTATGTTATATTGCGTCATCGAATTATGCATATGTTGTTAGAATTGGTTTCTGGGATTCTCTGACAGGTGGATAGGCCCAGCTACAAAGGAAACTATGGCGAAATTTTGGAAATTTAGGGAGTTAGCTAAATTTTGAAACTACTGGTGAGTGTGAATTAACAGTTGGGCCATATTTGATACTAATAACAGATTTTGACCCTCATTTGAGGATGAATGATCCTAAGTGGGGGAGAATCTAAGGCCCCATAAATATTTCACAGAGGAAAAATAATATTTCATGGTGCCGAACTGGGTTTACATGTATGAGGATTGTAGAAAGTAAAGAAAAACTTTGGGCAGAAGAAATGCACTTTTGCGGCCCACTATGCGGCCGCAGAATCACTCTGCGGACCGCATAATGGCCGCAGAGTGAGGCAAACAACTGGGGAATTTTAAATGTCATTTCGTGTTCCATTATGCGACCGCAAAATGGTTTCACAGGCCCCACAGTGATCACAGAACCAGCTTGGAAATTTTGCGGAGGGAAGTTCTGCGGCGCGTTATGCGACCGCAGAACAGGTCTGCGACATATTATACGACCGTAGAATAGGTATGCAGACCACGTAACAGCTGCAGAGTGAGGCATACCAGCCCAGTTTCGGAGGCCCATTTGCAGACCCTATTCCCGAGCTTCATTTTTGGATTTTTGTAACTCGACCCTACTTCGTTAAATAGACGCAATGGTCCATTTTTTAGCTAAAAGCTGATGTTTTAGAGAGAAGTGAGAGTGTTTTAGAGAGAGGAAACCCTAGGCTAATTTTCATAAATCTTTGCTCAATATTTGGGGAGATTCACAAGGAAAACTCACAAGGTCTTCATCATAGAGGTAAGATTCTACACCCTAGCCCTTGATTTTGAAATTTATCTAAAAATGGGTAATTAGCAAGACAATTCTTGGGTATGGTAGTTGTTTATTTTCCTTGCATATGTCATCAAAGGGTGTAGGAAGATTGTAAACTACAAATGTTGAAGAATGGGTTGTGGGATGATGGAATCCTACATAAAAGGACCTTGAAACCTTAATACACACTTAGTATTTGATAAAATGCTAAAATGAGCTAGAACCATGATCATCTTCCTAATTTTGGTTCAACTTGTTATATTTTTAAAATAGATTGAAGTTTCTAAGAATTCCGAAATATTTTAGAGTTTAAGGAAGCTCAAGTGAGGTATGTTGGCTAAACTCTTTTCTTAGAATTGAATCCCACAATATTCATGTAATTTATGTAAGTCCCGAGTGGTTCATTATAAAATTGGCTATTCCGAGTAAGTTTTTGTTGAAAGATATATGTTCGATAACTATCCCAAATGCTTTATTCATGTTATGTTATCAATTGAGGTTGTGTTCAAAATATGAGCTGCACATTAAGAATGTCCGACTTCAAGTCAAGTTCAAACGAAGGCTATTATGCCAAATTTTGTGAAGAATCTCTATGTGCTTTACTCTTAATTGCTCACATATATACTACAAAAACCTTGATTTGAATTATTATTGTTGATAATGATGATAGAAAGTGAAAAGCTGAGCATGAAATACTAAATACGACCAACGTGCCAAGAATAATTTTATAATTGTGGCCACTAGTGCCAATGAAATGAAAATATGTGAGAGAAGTATGAAATGAGATGACTGATATAAAAAGGTTGATGTCTTGAATGAGACGGCCTAGCCGATTGGGTCGTGATCGGATGCCATACCGCATATATGGTAGTGATAGTATTGGAAATTGTAATTGAAATTGTGATTGTGGCTAATGTTTCTAATGAGATGGACTAGTCGATCGGGTCGTGATTGGACTCTGTGCTAAAGGTACGGTGGTATTGGTATTGAGAGTGAATGTGGTTGATGTCTCTAATGAGATAGACTAGCCGATCGGACCGTGATCGAACTTCGTGCTAAGAGTTCAGTGGTATTGGTATTGTGAACGATGGTATATCGGTATTAAAAATCTCCAACCTGAAAATATGGAAATTTACTTGAAATCTTATGTGGCTCTTAACTCGATGTTTTGGTATTGTTCGAAGCTTCCATTAATTTTATGATTGTTCCTCCTTGTAATATTATTCATTCTATTGAGAGGGTGTTTAGTTATACATACTAGTACTATTCGACGGTACTAACGTCCCTTTTGCCGGGAGTGCTGCATCTTTAATGGATGCATGTGGTTCCACAACAGGAGACATTGACTAGTGATAGTGATACACCCTCTTCCCAACTGACTTGGTGAGTCCCACTTCATTCTGGGGTCATGTAGTTTTTGTTCTTTGCATATTGTGTTTGAGGTATAGCCGGGGCGTTGTTGCCGTCATTATTATAGTACTCTTCATTATCTATAGAGGCTCCGCAGACATAGTGTGAGTTGTATATTGGTGCTGGGAAAGTCAAACTATGTTGTGTTGTGGTTGTATTACTTGTTCTATTTGAGACTTTAAAATGATGAAACTATTGGTAATGAATTGGTATTGTAGACATGATCACCTTATTGTATAATTAAATGAAAATGTGTATTATCTCCATTCATGGATGAGTTTGGGTAGAAGAAAATCTAACAGGCTTGCTCGGTCGGGTTCACTCGGTTGAGCGTCGCTCGCGCTCCCGATTTTGGAGCGTGACATAACTACACAGTACCACAAAATCAACCGAGTCATAATAACCACGGTGCACGCCAACACGCCTGTCACCTAGCATGTGTGTCACCCTAACACCAACCATATAATATGTATTCTAGGGATTCATACCCTCAGTACCACGTTAAGAAGTTTTAGTTACCTCGAACAAGCCAAATCCAATATCGAGAAAGCCAAACAATACCCTAGAAATGCCATCATGTCTGTATCGACCTCCGAACGGCTCGAAACTAGCCAAAAGTAACTCAAATACATCAAATAAGGCCAAAGAAAACAAACCCAATTAATAAAGGTTGAATTTTTAATCAAAGGTCCAAAGTCAACAGAAATGTCACACCTGAGTTTGGACCTCGGAACCCGACAAAACATACAAAATCTGACAACTCATTCATTCACAAGTCCAACCATACTAATTTCACTCAAATCTGACTCTGAATCGATGATCAAAACTTAAATATTCGCTTTAGGGAAGTCTAGGCCAAAACCCACAATTTCTCCATAAATTTCATAATCCAAATGTCAAAATCGAAGATATATTCATGAAATATAATCCAAACCGAGTAGAAAACACTTACCCCCAATCCATGTGGGGACAATTGCCTCCACAATCGCCCAAATCCAAGCTCCCCAACTCAAAATGTATTAAAATGAACAAAACGCTCGATTTATAGCTTTTGCCCAGGAATTTTAGCTTTTGCGGACAAACTCCGCTTCTGCGGAAATCACTGAAATTCCATACTTCCGCACCTGCAGGAAAATCTACGCTTATGCGCACTCGTAGGTGCGACAATAATACGTGCTTCGGTGATGCTCCTCGCTTCTATGCACTCGCAGGTGCGACAAGAATACATGCTTCGGTGCTGCTCCTTGCTTCTACGATTCCAAACACGCTCCTGTAGATGCACAGATGCGCCCAGCGTTCTGCTTCTGCGGTCTACCCCCATCTAGCCTTACTTCGCTTTTGCGCCTACTGGACCGCATCTGCAGCCACCGCACCTGCATCCAAAATTCCGCAGTTGTGACCACTCTATATCCACCAAGACTATCCATCATTCATGAATGAAAGATGATCTGAAGCATGTCCGCAACTCACCCGAGCCCCATGGGACCCCGTATGAACATGATAAAAAGTTCTAAAACATAACACGGACCTACTCGAGGCCTTAAATCACACATAACAACATCAAAACCATGAATCACATCTCAAATCAAACTTAATGAATGTTTAAGCTTTCAACTTCTAAAACTCGTGTCGAATCATAGAAAATCAACTTAGAATGACCTCAAAGTTTGCACACAAGTTCCAAATAACATAAAGAACCTATTCCAACCCCCGAAACAACAATTCGGACTCGATATAATCAAAGTTAACTCTCAGTCAAACTTATGAACATTCCAACCTTCAAATTTTCAATTTTCGTCAAATAGTGTCAAAACCTTCTAGAAATATCCAAAAGCAAATCCGGACATATGCTCAAGACCAAACTCATCATCCAGACCTAATAGAACCATCAAAACTCTGATCCGAGATCAAATACACAAAATTTAAACTTGTTTAACTCTTCCAACTAAAACTTCCTAGTTGAGAATCAGTCTTCCAAATCAATCTTGTATCCCCTGAAATCCAAAACCGATAATTCACACAAGTTATAATACATCATATGAATCTACTCAAGACTTCACACAATTGAACGGAATGTAAATGCTCAATCGGTTGGGTCGTTACAACTCTTCTTTTATCATATCTGCCAAGCCAAATTCAACCATATCCCGGCAAGATTCTTAATCTCCCAAACTATCTGAAGAGAACATAACCTTGCCTCCTTCTAAAGCAATAACCACATCTATATTTGAGTCAAATTCCTCACCCACAAAAGCCCCAATTTCTATTGAAACCAACCATATTGTCCCTCCTCCAAAACCTTCTGTTTTGGTCTCCAATAAAATCGGAAAAGCCAAACTCCCAAAATGTTTGTTTTATCACCTTCTCCTTCTATGCCTATTGAAAATCCAGACTCAGAGCAAATAGTTTCCACCTCTTAATTTCTTCAAAACACAAAAACAATCGAAGAAGATGATGATGGTGTCAAAGTAACCAGTCAGACGGCCACAATAGAGGAAGTAAGTTGGAGGAATATGAGGGTTCTGGTGTTGTTATGGAACTACATGCACCTTAGGGAGTTGAAAGTTAGAGTGCTAAAGGAAATGCTCAGAATACTCCTACTGAAACAGGTAATTTATCCTCTTTCCCTATTGATAAAGGGATAAAGCCTGAGGAGTTTGAGGGAAATCTTGGTGAAAAAGAAAAGGGAAGGTCGAATATTCTTGAGAGTGAGGATGAGCTTGTGGGAGGTTTTGTTGAGGCCTTAAGGGCGAGTAGTAGTGGTGAAGGGACTCAAGGGGAAATGACTCGAGGGGATCTACAAAGTCAGGGGGAACAGATGGGTCAGGGGGGGCAGGTAACTGTGTGTACTATAGGGAAACCAACCGAGGGACCTCATTCCTCTACACATGGGGATTCTGCTGCTCCTACTTGGGATGAGACACTAGGTTCCAGAAGGTCTAACTATGACAATACTGACACGCCCATGTTTGATTCCCCCATTCCTATTCTTTTAGAGATTGTGTATCCTGAAATAAGACCTGAATCTCTTTGTCATTCTCATGGAAGTGAGGGAGTTGATTCTGGTGACCAAGCTATAATAAGCTTTACAGATGCAGGGGGAGGTTCCAAGAAAAAGAAAAGTGTTTCACAGAAACTCCCTACCACAAGGAGAAAAGATGAGATTGATAATGCTCTAAAGGTAAGTAAGGAGGTGCCACCAACAGATGTAGTAGAAGTTGATGAGGAGGAGGTTGTGAAGGAATCACCTTCTCTTGTTAGGAAGAATTCAAAGAAAAGTGATGTCAGTAAAGGAAAGGGACAAGTGTCTGAGAAAGGTATTTTGAGTGAAAATGACAATGAAGTGGAAAAAGAAAAATAAGTGGAAAAAGAAAAAGAGGAGAAGAAGCCTCTCAAAAAGAGGAAGGATACAAGCGAGGAACCTGTTTCCTCCAAAAGGATAAGGGTAGAGCTGTCATAATTGAAAATAGAAGCCAATCTCAAAACTCAAAAAATGTTGTGGGGTCGAGTTTTTGACCTTGAGATTGTTGAACATAGGGATGAAATAACTAGTGGAAATTATGGAGTTCCCAAAATGGAGTCATCTTTTTGCACCTGAAAGTCCAAAGGTGTATGAAGATGAGGTAAGAAGTTTTTATCCTGGTTTGTTTGTTGTGGATGAGGTCACCTTGTGTCTAACTGTAAATGGGAAGGATTTTGTCTTGGATGAGTATACGCTTGGGGAAATACTTGAAGTGCCCTCACATGGAATGAGAACAGTGGAAGGGAACTGCTTCCTCTGCTTTGAAAAAGCTAATTGTAAAAAAGAAGGACAGTCTATCAAGGGAGAGGATGTACAAGATAGCACTTAAGCCATAATACATGCTATTGTTCGATATGGTGAACAATTTGTTGTTACCTCGTTCTGAGAGGAGATCTTAGCCTCCATTGCATACCTGATTCTCATCGAGGCACTAGCTTCTTTCACTTCTATCAGTCTTCCTGCGCTCATGTTTGAGCACATGCTGAAGTTGGTAAGCTTTAATAATAGAAAACATGGTCTTCCATATGGGTTCCTCCTCACAAAAGTATTTGATCATTTTGCTGTCCCATTGGGAAAAGCCACTAAGGGGACCAGGAAGCAAATTTTCACCATGAGCACACTAGAAAAATGTGAGTGCGTGTTGAAGAAGGGAGACGTGGGCAACAACTCAACTATCTCCCAACTGATTAATGCTTAAGAGTCAGCCACTGCAGAGATCAAGAGATTTCAGGCTGAGAATGATATCTTACAATCCAAACTCACTCAGAAGAACAAGGAACCTGGTTCCATTGGTTTCATGGGAGAAGAGAATTCCTGATTGAAGGCTGAGAATGCACAGTCGAGGAAACAGGTCGAGGTCCTGAAGGAGCAGATAATCACTGATCAAAGAACTGCAAATGAGAGATTGGACAGACTCCTGAAGGCTTTTGCTTTTTAATCTCTCTTGTCTCCTGCCCAGTACTTCCCTTTCCAGTCCTATCCAAATCCCGTCCTATCCAAATTCTGTCCTCTTTTTGGTGTTGTTAATTAATAATTACGGCATGCTGACTGTTTAAATTTGTACTATTTGTCTTGATTGGTATTATTGTTACTCTGTTTTTCTCCCTATATTTAATGAGCATTTACTAGCTATTTTGTGCAATATTAATATTTTGTGTTCTGACTTTTTCATGTTGTATGCACAAAAGTGGTATGAGTTAATGTTGTTGGACTTCTTTTTTCTTGTGACTTATGTCATTCTTTTCAATAATGCCAAAAGAAGGAAGATAATTAAGGGGGATAAGTTGAATAAATTCTGGGTAGTTGGGCTTTTGATTCATATGGTGAACATGTTGGGAATCTGATTCTCAGGGGCAATATCAATTCTGGTTTGTCATCATCAAAAAGGGGAAATTGATAAGTTATGCTATTATGGTTTCTGATGATTTGACAAACTTCATTATGGAACCAGATAGGAATCTGGTGTGATCAGTTTCTTTACGTCTGTTATGATATGTTTTGATGACTGGTGAAACGCTCTCAAGGAACCAACTAAGGGAACAGATATGATCAGTTCCCCAACTATCGTACATTCAGCCCTACAGCTGTAAAAGCTATTTTACTCTACCAACTGGCAAGAGTGCAGCGACATATCCATTATTGCTAGAGGCCAAACCAATAGTTTATCTAGTCTTATATGCTCTCTCATTTATATAGAACACGATACAAGATTTGGCGTAACACTTGACAATCTGAAAACCCTATCATCTCAAGTGCCAGCCACAACTGTTTCCTCTAGGTATGCTCAAGAACAAAGTTGCTACAAACCAAGAACCAGATCCCAACACAAAAGATGTCTTGAGTCCTTAAGTTTGTTGAGTGTTTGTCTTTTGTTCTTTACTTGTAAATCTACACGGAAGTTTAGATGTGTTTTGTAGGACATCATTTAATCATTGTTGTTTTGGTCATGTTGAATAGAGTTCGTCAATGAGTGATTCCTTGTAACAGAGTTGTTACAAAAAAATTACAATAGAGTTATTATAAGAAGTGAGGGATTAAGAGATTAATTCCTATATTACAATAGGTTTTAAGCTGAAGTTTGCTCAGTTTAGTGGAGTTTAAATCCTACTGGTTAGGTCGTGATTTTTAATCCCTTGAGTATGGAGGTTTCTACATAAATATGCGTGTTCACTAATTTCTACTTATTTACTGTAGAAACAGATAGAGAACTTGGTTCTCTATAATTTTTATGGACTCCTAGTTTCTATCAAGTTTAATTTCATAGAAATTCGTGGGATAAAGCTTGGATTGTAAACCTTCTTCGCGATGTTGATACTTTACTATCCATCGGCCTGTCACTTCTCAACTAACAAGCAATTTCTTCTCTTATTTTTTCTCGAAATACTACATGCATTTTTGAGAGTTCTGATTGATTCGGCTTCGTGCCACTAAAGTCTATTAAAAAATGCTTCTTATCAAAACATAATTTCTTTTTAAGGCTAGAATTCAAAATTTATGATTAAGGATAAAGGATCATATCCATTCCAAATAATCCGATATGGTTTCTAGAAAATACATGAGGTAATTTGATATGTAAGTTTTATTGAACATCATTCTATTTGACTTATGTTTAATTATCATTATATATAATTTGTCCAACCAGCTGTTGATTCTCTAACAGTCTCATATATTGTCAAGTTTGTCGACTTCGACTGCTTGCCTTTGGTTCACAACTTCACATCAAGAATGGATGAAACCTGGAAGTAATTGTTTAACTCTAACTTCCTAGAGAACACTTTGAAGGATCCACTTTAACAATGACAAGATATTAAGAAATGGATCTTGGTTTAACTGAGCTAGAAAGTTAGCTCATGGAGTATAACTGTCTGAAATTACATTAAGAGAAAAGTCCATTCCCTTTATTAATGAGGGATAATTTTATACCTCCTTACTCCCAAGTCTGGACCTAATATTGGGTATATAACTAAATATTGAGATAATCTTGATTCTAATAAGAATTTTAAAAAATTTGGACTTTGAGGTTTGAATCTAGCATGACGCTAAAAGCTAGCTCATAATGTGAGAGCTCTCAAGACCATATAAAGTGATGATAACTTATT
Organism: Nicotiana otophora; assembly: GCA_000715115.1. Lineage (NCBI taxonomy): Eukaryota > Viridiplantae > Streptophyta > Magnoliopsida > Solanales > Solanaceae > Nicotiana > Nicotiana otophora. The sequence continues at coordinate 199,948 of AWOL01S0041471.1, read as the reverse complement.
TCCTTGAGCCAAGTTTATATTTTTTAAGAGCAAAACACCTCGTGATAAAATCAACTCTCATGTCGTGTGTAACACACCTTTGGATACACGCGTGCATAAGTCATCCCAATGGTAATAAAAGAATTATTTTGAGAAATTTCAAAAAATTCTTAATGAACTCCCTAATTTAAATTCCCAAACCGAATCCTAAATCTTCATTTCACTTCTTTCAACACATCCAGTCATCTATTTTCTTCGTCTCTTTAAAGATAATTATTTTTCTTTTTTCCTTCCTCTCTACTTCTTCTTTTTCAATGGAGCATGTCGTTAATTGCAAATGTGGCTAAATTGCTCCTTTAAAACTTTCATGGCCACCATTTAATCTGGGTAGAAGATTCTATGACTGTAGATTTGGGAAAGTTGCTGATGGCGGATACGATTTTTTTAGTTGGTATGATGTTGAATTGTTCGAACACTATACCAAAGTCATGTATAGCTTATTAAAAAGTGAAACAAATCATGAAGAATAAAAGTCGAAAATGATGAAGAAACATAGGATATTGGTGTGGCGGCTTGTAATTATATTTGTGGCTTTATTTTTTAGGAAATATTTGATTATTTAGGTATATAGTATATGTATAAGGGCGTGTAACCCCATTTATTTTTAAGCCATGTTGTTTATTTATAATCAATGTTGCCTATTCAATGTAGTTGAAAATTATAATATGCATGGTGATGATTTGAATGAACAAATGTAATTCAGTTTCTACAAATTATTGTACTGCCAATCTCATAATAGCAAAGGTGGATTAATCTGATTGGACAAATAAAAGTAGGTTCATATTACATCCTACATGAAAGTAAGGTTCATTTATATGACCAACTAACCAATATAAGTAGGTTCAAATTACTTCACAAAATAAGGTTCATGCACATGACCAACAAAATACAAGAAACTTCTTTCTATATTTGACTTTGGCAATAGTCAACTGGTACAGATGAAGTAGAGGTTCCAACTTTCATCTTTTTGTTGAAACTGCAGTATCCCTTTACTTTTGAAGCTAATTCCCTATGACATCTCTATTCCATTTCAACTTAAGACCATTTGGTCTAAATCTAAGATCTATATTAGTTTGCGCTGCATTCTTTAAGTTTGCATCGGCTGAAATAAGTCTTTCACTTGATCTACCAGGCTAGAAAATAAAGTTTGTCAGTATTGAATAATGTAGAAGCCTAATAAAAAAATACAATACATATCACACTTGCATTAAGGATACTAGTTCCTATATGTGTATCTGCGTACAAACCAGAACCAATATGTCAGGTCCTTTTCTTTTCAAAGAAGCATCTAGTGATATAGCAGTGGCAGCAATAGATGCACCAGTTGCTTCATACCCATTAGCAGGTCCAGGTGGATTGAAATTTCCCCTACCAGTTCTTCCACCTCTTTCCTTACCAACTCCTCTACCTTTTCCTCTACCACCACTTCCTACAGTTCCTTTACCTCTACCTGATGGTGTATTCCTTCTTATTTTTGATGTTTCAGCATACAATGAAGATGGAACCATTGAAGTTTGGGTTGTAGTAGTTGATGTACTTGTAGCTTGGGTTGTATAACTTGAACTACCAGCTTGTGTGCTTGATTCAGTTATTCTATTTGACCTTCCAGCTTGTACTTGATTGTTCCTAGTATAAAGTGACAAGTCATTAATCAAGTACTATGAAAAATCAAATTAAAATAGAAGTCATCAAACTTATCCTTAAACCGCATACTGACTTGTTGTGGCAAACTTGATGGAAAAAGGAACATGACATCTTAGTACCATTCTTTGAAAGTATTTCACACTTCTTTGGTTCATCCATGTCCTTTCTTATGCATTTTGCTTGGTCTACCAGGCATTGGTTTAACCCCAGGAGGCTCAAATGAAGGATTGGTAGACTCATGCCACATTTTCAAGCTTGGAATTAGCTGAATTTAGTACTGGTAAGTAGCCAGAAAAGTTTCTTTCCTACACCAATATTCAATATAGTCTTCTGGCTCATTCCCATTCTAATAAAAGGCACATATTGCATGTCGACAAGTTATACCTCTTAAATGCCATAATCTGCAGTCGCATTCTCTTTTTTGTATATCAACATTGTGTCTATTAATCCCTTCATGTACTTCAAATCTAGTGTGAGCATTCCAGCCCAAACCTCCATTTTTCCTACCCGCTGTCCCCCCCTTTTTGGCTCTTCCAGTGAACTTTCAACTTCCTTCTTATGTCCTTGTTTTCCTCTAAAACTAGTCTTGCCATAGTTGATATGTCAGAAGCCCATGTATCAACAAATATGATTATATTAACTTTCCTACTCATCATTTTGTGCCTACTTTCTTCAAGCATAGTGATCACAGATTTATTCCTAGGACGTAGTATCCAGGAGCTAAATGTTTCATACATGTTATTTTCTATAATATCGCATCTAACGTTCTCATTAAAATATGCCTTACACCAGTATTCTTTATCATAGGAGAGTAAACTCTCACAAATACTATTTTCTAATTTATCTAATTTCATCATTTCTTCTCTTAACTTTACCTAAAAAGGAGCCGTAGCACATCTCCAAAACTGCTTTCTTCTCTCCTCTCCCCTCAATGATTTCTACCAGTTTGGCCAAATGTGTCTTGCACACATTTTTCCTTCAGCAACAAGTAGCAAATTAGCAACAGCAGATGAAAGTCCCTATATTAGGAGACAAAGTAATAAAAGTAATGAGAAAATAATAATGTTACTTTAACAAGGCAAATAAATAACTTATAAATAGATTGCAGTACCTCTTGCATGTCAAACATGACTATTAAGTCTTCACCATTCCTCAATTCCAAGTCTGTTTTAAGATAGTTGATGAACCAACTCCATGATTGTGTAGTCTCTTGATCTACCAAAGCCCAAGCAATGGGATACATCTAATTATTTCCATTTTTCCTAATAGCCACTACTAATTCATCTTTGCAAGCTTCCTTTAGGAAACAACAAAACCTATGATTCTTATACAACCTGCCATCCATTCCTTATTCATATCCTCAAAGCATACATAAAAATATTTAAACAGATGCTTTCCAGGAACTATTTCTGTATCAGTTCTCACCCAACATGAGCTTATAGGATCGATGAACTTAATAATATTAGCATAGTCCAGCAACCTTGAAAACTCAAGGTTCCAGTCACCCATAAACTGGCTAATAACCTTCATCTTGGCTCTATAGATAAGTGATCTTCCTACATACAAACCTCATTTAACCCTTATAACCTCTTGCATCTCATGTACTGTGATATTTGAAGTTGAGATAACTCTATCTTGGAGATTTCTTACAATATACTTGGTTGTGCAAAGATTGTTCTTGTTCTTTATTGGGCATTTTTGGACAGGTATATATGTTTTCACAGTAAAGTTCTCTGAATCCTTATCCTTACTAGCAAATATGTGCCACTTGCACTTTTTATGCTTACACTTAACTTTTACTCTATCTTTCTCGTTAGGTCTATACTTTAAAGACACTTTATATTGAATAACATAGTCAACAATAACTTTTCTAAAATATTCTGCACTATCAAAGATCATGCCTAACTGAAATAGAGGAATTTTACTATCAAAGACATACCTAATCTTTTGACTTCTTCTTCTAAAAGGAAGATCGACACCAAGTTCAGCAAGTGAGTCTAACTCTTCATCATTGTCTACACTCTCAACGTATGAGATGTCCAAGTACTCTTCATCCCCACCTAGCTTTTCAACATATTTATCCTTCTTATTTATCCCTATATCTTCAAACCCCTTATCAATTCTAGCCTCACCAAGAATTACCCCTTCTATAAAAATAGGTTTGCTCCTCTATTTTCTCTTACTTTATAATCCAGCATCATTCGCATTCTTCTTCAGCCTATCTCTTTTTACTTCCCTCGCAACATTCCTCACTCATCATCTATCTCACTGTCATCTTTTTATTGGAATATCTTCATGCTCATCTTCACCAAAGTTTTCATCTTTAGACAAATTTATATATGTTTCATTACTGTTGTCATGTTCTGTAGCTGCACCCTCTTCAACATTTTTGTCCTCACCTGAATATATAGCCCTCTTATGTTTTGCATTTACACCACTACCTTCAGCCACATTTACTCATATATCCTCAACCACACTTATACCAATACTCTCATCAGCAATTACATTAATACCCTCAGCAATATTTACTTCAATATCCTCATCAATAGTGACACTAATAACTTCGTCAATATTATTTACTTCAATATCCTCATCAGCAGTGACAACAATAACTTCATCAATATTTACCCCAATATCCTCATCAGTATTTATACCAATACCCTCACCAACATGTACACTAACTACCGGATCACCCCTAATTTCTGGACTAATAATGACTTGCTCAGTATCACCAACCTGTGAGCAAGGTAATTATCCCACAAGGACCTCATCCTCCACAACATCAAAATAATCTATCACATGACTCACATAGACATCAGAGATATCCCCATCAGTCAAGTCTTTTATCAAATTTAATAATTGATCATTATTTTCAATTGAAAAGAATTTTTCAGTTTTAGGGCATCGAACAAAGAACCCATCAACTTAATTGTAGTACATTTTAGGGGTTTCTTTTGTAAAAGACTGAAGCTCGGTCAAAGAAAAATGAGGTTTGTATACCATATGACCTATATTTTTCTGCTCCCCCACATACTTTCCATCAATAAAGTTACCCCGATGGTGAAATACAACACCAATATATTCATCCATGTGACTCGATGCGGAAAAAAATAAAACAAAACCAATGAATATTACCTAACCTTTTCACTTTTCTAGAAGAAACAAAACCCTAATCTAATAGCACAATAACATACAAATAACAATAAAATATAAAAATAAATAATTTAAATACAAAAATAACATACCTTTATGCAATAATCGAAACCACTTTACAACTGACTCCTTTTTTTCACGAAAACTCCATTGTCAAAACCCTAAAATGACTTTGAAATGCTAAATAGTGAGCCAACAATCAAATTCAAACAAACCACACTTAACCCTACTTAGTATGTAAAAGGAATATTGAATTGTAACAAAAATGACGATTAAACCCAGCTAAATCGAAGAGATGAAGAAGGGTGGCATCATGTGAGAGAGAGACTTAAAGTGTGGGAATGAAATGGACAAATTGTTTGATGAAAATAACCTTTATGTGTTTTTATTTTTAATTAGACACCTTTTAATTATTTTATTTCTTATTTTTTATCCATGTGTCAGCCACTTATTCGTTCTTTTTTCCATTAATAAAATTACCTTATGGTAAAATACAATACCAATATATTTATCCACGTGGCTCAATACTGAAAAAGACAAAAGAAAACTAGTAAATATCCCCTAACCTTTTCACTTTTCTATAAGAAAAAACCCTAATCTAATAGCACAATAACAGACAAATAACAATAAAATATTAAATATAAATTAAATGTAAAATAGCATACCTTTATGCAATAATTGAAACCACTTTACATCCGACACCCCTTTTCAAAAACTCCATTGTCAAAACCCTAGAACGACTTTCAGATGCTAAATCGTGAGCCAACAATCAAATTCGAACAAACCACACTTAAACCTACTTAGTATGTAAAACGAATATTGAATTTTATAATAAAAATTCCAATTAAACCCAGCTAAATCTAAGAGATGAAGAGGGGTGGCTTCAAGTGAGAGAGGGAGACTTCAAGTGTGGGAATGAAACAAATGAATGTTTTGATGAAAATAACCTTTACATTTTTTCTTTTTAATTAGACACCTTTTTAACATCACAGCCTATCGTTTTAAGTGTATTAGCCCTTATCCCCTATGTATTGCCTCCTCTTTGTTATAATGTCGTTACGTGACTTATCGGGGTGGTTGGGTTTGATTTCGGGTGAGTTTTGGAGTGAAATGGGATATGTAGTCCCTATGTTGAAAGGTTAAGTCGTAGACGTTGACCGTAGTTTAACTTATATGAAGATGACTCCGAAATGGATTTTTGATGGTTTCAATAGCTCCGTAAGGTAATTTTGGTTTTAGGAGCGTGTCCGAATGTCGATTTGGAGGTCCGTAGGTCGTTTCGGCCTAAATTGGCGAAAGTTGAAAAGTTGAAAGATTTTAGAAAGTTTAACCGGGAGTGGACTTTATTGATATCAGAATCAGATTCCAATTACGGATGTTGAAATAGGTCTGTAATATCGTTTATGACTTGTGTGCGAAGTTTGGTGTCATTCAGAGTTATTTTGGTATGAATCAGTGTTGGTTTCGGAATTCGGAAGTTCATAATTGAATTTGGGTTGAGATTCATAGAATTTGTGTTGTTGGATGTGATATTTGGCCTCGAATAGGTACATTATGTGTTTTGGGACTAGTTGGTATATTCGGACGGGGTCCCGAGGGCCGCGGATGTGAATCGGATTCAAATCGGATCATCTGTGGACTTGTTGGATTGCTGAAGGTGCCCGGCTTCTGGTGTTTCGCACCTACGGAGGGAATGGTCGTAGGTGCAGGCTCGTAAAAGCGAGCCACTGGTCGCTGAAGCCGAAATGTCCTAGCCCAGCTGGGATCGTAAATGCGAGGTGTTAACTGTATATGTGTATCCACATGTGCGGAGAATGGTCGCAGATGCATAGAAAGGTTGTTTGGTTGATCATCGCAGAAGTGGAGAAGACTCAGCAAGAGTGCACTCGCAGGTGCAAAGCTTGTCCGCAAAAGTGTAACTTGCCTGAGTAAGTGGAATCCGCACCTGCGATTGAAATTCCGCAGGTGCGAAACCGCAAATGCGGCAGCAAGTTCGCAGGTGCATTTTAACTAGCAGAATTGTTTAAGGTTTTGATTCATATTTCATTTTGGGATTTGGGGAGCTCGGTCGGAGAAAACATTTTGAGGGATTTTATGAGGGATTGTTGGGGTAAGAATGTTTAATTCGATTTTGGTCAAATTACAGTAATTTATCATTGTTATTATCATGTAATTAAAGATTGGAGTTGGAAACATTGGGGGAAAGTGGTAGAACTGCTTAGACTAAGTTGTTGGATTTTGAAAGGCAAAATGAGGTCGGATTTGGATAATTATTGTATGGTTGGGCTCGATATCGAATGGATGCTCGAATTTTATAATTTTGGTCGGGTTCCGAGACGCTAGCCCGGGTTAACTTTTTGGGTCGATTTTTTCATTCTTTGCAAAGGTCGTAATTTTATTGTTTAACTTAGTTTCCTATAGTTATATTTATAGGTTGATTTAGCGTGATTTGAGGTATGTCGCTTGCCTAACCTTGTTTGGGGGAAATTCCTCTTAGGATTTGGTATAGTTGTGATATTGTAATATGTAAAAGTCGTGTACGCAAGGTGACGAGTGCGTACACGGGCTAAATATAAATTTTTTTGTTTTTAGCTATGTAGTCTCCTTTCATGCTTTAATTGAGTTACTTTAATATGTTGTAGTCCTCATAATTAGTCTAATTTCACATGTCTACTTATTTTACCTCTTATTTGAAATTTGTCCTACATGTTTAGTTTAATTAGTTGCTTTCTTTTATTCCATATTTGTTAGTTAATTGTTAAATCTTTACTTGAATTTGCTATGCTTGGAAAATCTTACTGTTGAATTTGGTATTGAGTTGCAAAGGCCGTGGTTTATATTGAGGGAAAGTGTAAGTTGAGAAATATCATTTTATTGAGTTACTCTCTGGTTGTTATTGTTGAGACTTTGTGTACATAGTGGTTGAGCCGTGGGCTCCTTATTGTGAAATTCTGTTATTGTTGGCTTTTCTGGCAAGTTGTGAAATTAGGCACTTGAGGTGCGAATTCTGATACGTTGTGATATTGATACGCATATGGTGGTATATGGTCTGGGTGTTGAAACGCATGCGGTGAGATAAGGTAGGCTTGATACGTGTGGCTAGTAGGGGAACTACTAGAAGCCATGCGGTGTAATAAGGTGGGCTAAAACGCGGGGTGCTATTTTGGAAAAATAATTTTCAAAACTAAATATAAAGGCTCCCACGGTGATATAAGGAAAGATTGTGAAATGAATTGTGATTTGAGACTACGAGGCGGTACCTCGGTAGTGACTCATGTTGATACCTTCTATTTCTTCACTTGTGTTTCTGTTGTTTTGTTCCGTGTTATAACATTCCATGTTTTCTCTTCTATGAAGTATTATTTGCTTTAGTTCTGTGTAGCTATTCTCGGTGTAATTCATTAATTGTCTCATTCTAATTCTATCATGGTTTCACTGTTATACTCTTGCTATGTTTCTTATTTATTTCCAGTAGGGTCCTGACCTGACCTCGTCACTACTCTACCGAGGTTAGTCTTAGCACTTACTGGATACCATTGTTGTGTACTCATGCTACTCTTGTGCACATATTTTTGTGTAGATCCAGGTACTTCCTATCAATCCCTGCACTAGTGGGCTGAGCTTGCTTTGGATACTTCAAGGTATACCTGCCCGCGTCCGCAGGCCTCGGAGTCCCCTTCTATCCTGTGTTTCTTATTTCTTTATCCTATTATAGAAAGAAATGTATAGGATTTGTTCATCACTGTTACTTAGAGATTTTGACTTATATTCCACCAGGTTTTGAGAGTTGTACATATTGAGTTACAGATTTTATTTATGTAGTTGCTGAAGTCTTGAAGCTCTAAATTATTATTTCTGTTATTTTCGTATGTTGTTAGGCTTACCTATTCACAGAGACTAGGTTTCATCACAACATCATACGAAGGGAAATCGGGGTTGTGACAAGTTGGTATCAGCGCTCTAGGTTCATAGGTGTTATGAGTCACAAGCATGTTTAGTAGAGTCCGCAGATCGGTACGGAGACGTCTAATGTTATCTTTGGGAGGCTGTGGAATTGTTAGGACAAACTTCACTTCTTGGATTCCTTATCGTTCAAAATTGTTGACTTCGGGATTTTATATTTCTGTCTTTCTATTCTCTCACAGATGGTAAGGACACGTACAGCTGGATCGGATGACCAGACACCCGCGCCCCCTGCTAGAGCCACGAGAGGTCAGGGCCAGGGTCGGGGTAGAGGTCGAGGACGTCCACGTGGTGCAACCAGAGCACCTGCACAAGCTGCTACAGAGGAGCCACCAGTAGATCCAGCTGGAGAGCGGGCACCTGCGGCGTCTGTTACTGCCCCAGCACTTCAGGAGTCCCTCGCCTAGTATCTGAGCATGTTCGACACTTTGGCTCAGGCAGGGTTGATACCACTTGCTCCTGTCATATCTCAGGCTGGGGGAGGAGCACAGACTCCCTCCACCCGTACCCTAGAGCAGCGGGTCTAGGTTGACCAGGTCTTAGAGGTCATACTAGTGCAGCCGATCACCCCAATTCAGCCTGAGGTTAGGGCAACAGTTTCTGAGGGGAAGCAACTCAGGCTCGAGAGATAAAAAAAGTACCACCCTCCTACTTTTACTGGCTTGGCTTTAGAGGATGCCCAGGGTTTACTTGAGTAGTGCCATCGTATCCTCCGTACTATGGGTATTGTGAAGTCTAGTGGGGTTCCTTTCACTATGTTCCAGCTTAAGGGAGTGACTTATCAGTGGTGGCGGGCATATGAGTTTGGTAGTCCGGTCGAGGCAGCTTCACTCACTTGGGCTCATTTCTCAGAAATGTTCTTTAGAGAGTTTGTCCCTAGAGTCTCAGAGATGCATGGCGCGCAGATTTTGAGCAGTTGCGCCAGGGTTCTATGACCGTATCGGAGTATGTAGTCCAGTTCAATAATTTGTCTAGGCATGCACCAGCCTTGGTTCCTACTTTTAGAGAGCGAGTTCGTCGATTTATCGAGGGGTTAAACCCTAGTATCAAATTTAGCATGGCTCGAGAGTTAGAGATGGACATCGCATACTAGCAGGTAATGGAGATCGTAGGAGATTGGAGGGTAGGTGGGGCTAGGAGAGAGAGGAGAGGAAGGCCAATAGGCCTAGAGATTCTGGCACATATAGTGGTGCAGGTGCCTTAATTGCAGCTCTTCATGGTAGGGGCTGTGTGAGCCATCCTGTTCATTTGGCACTTCTAGCTTCTAGCAGTATTCCGGCCACTCCTAGGCCCCAGGCTCCATATTATGCATCGTCACTGTCTAGTGCACCTCCTGTACGGGGTGCTATCAGTGGTCAGTCTAGCCGATCAGGCCCAAGCCATCCACAACAACTATGTCCTCCGAGAGCTTATTTTTAGTGTGGTGACACTCGTCATATGGTGAGGATTGACCCAGACTCTGGAGGGGGGCACCTCCACATACTACTCAGGCTCTGCGTATTCCACCGGGTCCTCGGGCTTCTCAGGCTATGGTTAACGCGCCAGTTGCCACTCCACCTGCGCGCCAGCTAGAGGTAGGGATCGGGTAGGTAGAGGGGGAGGCCAGTCCAGATATTATGCTCTTCCTGCTAGGATGGAGACAGTTACATCCGACTCAGTCATCACATGTATTATTCTGGTCTGTGAGATGCATCAGTCTAATTTGATCCAGGTTCCACTTATTCCTATGTGTCATCTTACTTTGCTCCATATTTGGGTGTATCACAATGATTCTCTGAGTTCTCCTGTCTATGTGTCCACACCTGTGGGAGATTCCCTTGTTGATGACTGTGTGTATCGGTCGTATTTAGTTGTTCTTAGTGGTTTTGAGACGTGAGCTGATTTAATGTTGCTCAATATGGTAAATTTTGATGTTATTTTGGGCATGGGTTGGTTGTCGCCATATCATGCTATTCTTGACTGTCACGCCAAGACAATGATGTTAGCTATTCCAGGTGTACCACAGTTAGAGTGCATAGGCACTTTAGATTATGTTCCTAGCAGGGTTATCTCATTTCTAAAGGCTCAGCGGATGGTTGAGAAGGGGTGTGATGCATATCTAGCATATGTGAGAGATGTTAGTATTGATACTCCTACCGTTGAGTTAGTTCCGGTAGTGAGGGATTATCCAGATGTATTCCCGGGGGATCTTCTAGGCATACCGCCGGACAGGGTTATCGATTTTTGTAATAATTTGTTACCGGGCACTCAGTCCATTTCTATTCCTCCATATCATATAGCCCCACCAGAGTTGAAGGATTTAAAGGAGCAGTTGCAGAAGTTGCTTGATAAGGGTTTCATTCGACCCAGTGTATCATCTTGGGGTGCTCCGGTCTTATTTGTAAAGAAGAAGGATGGTTCTATGCGCATGTGCACTGATTATTGCCAGTTGAACAAGGTTACAATGAAGAACAAGTATCCATTTCCACGTATTGATGACCTATTTGATCAGCTACAGGGTTCTAGAGTGTTCTCCAATATTTACTTGCGTTTAGGCTTTCATCCGTTGAAGATTTGAGAGCTAGATATTTTGAAGACTGCCTTCAAGACTCAGTATGGTCATTACGAGTTCCTTGTGATGTCTATAGGGCTGACCAACACCGCAGCAGCATTCATGCACTTGATGAACAGTGTATTCTGGCCCTATCTTGACTCATTCATCATTGTGTTTATTGACGACATTCTGGTGTACTTTTGAAGCCAGGAGGATCATGAGCAGCACCTGAGGACTGTGCTTCAGACCTTGAGAGAAAAGAAGTTATATGCAAATTTTTCAAAGTGAATTCTGCCTAGATTCGGTGGCATTTTTGGGTCATGTAGTGTCGAGTGAGGGGATCAAGGTGTATCCGAAGAAGATTAAAGCAATGCAAAGTTGGCCCAGGCCGTCTTCAGCTATGGAGATCCGGAGTTTTCTTGGTTTGGCGGGGTATTACCGTCGATTTGTAGAGGGCTTCTCGTGTATTGCAGCACTTATGACCAGATTGACCCAGAAAGGTGCTCCATTTAGGTGGAATGTGGAGTGTGAGGAGAGATTTCAAAAGCTCAAGACAACTTTGACTACAACCCCAGTGTTGGTGTTGCCTTAGGGTTTGGGATCTTATATTGCGTACTGTGATGTGTCGCGTATTGATCTCGGCGCGGTGTTGATGCAGGAGGGTAGGGTGATTGCCTACGTGTCTAGACAACTGAAGGTACATGAGAAGAACTATCATGTCTAGGACCTTGAGTTACCAGCTATTGTTCATGCCTTGAAGATCTGGCGGCATTATTTGTACGGTATCCCTTGTGAGGTCTATACCAACCATCGGAGTGTACAACATCTGTTCAAACAGAAGGATTTTGACTTGCGGCAGCGGAGGTGGTTAGAGTTGCTTAAGGACTATGATATCACCATTCTAAATCACCTCGAGAAGGCCAATGTGGTGGTCGATGCCGTGAGTCACAAGGTGAAGATGTTGGGCAGCTTAGCATATCTACTAGTAGAAGAGAGGCCATTAGCCTTGGCTGTTCAGGCCTTGGCCAACCAGTTTGTTAGATTGGATGTTTCTGAGCCGAGTCGAGTTTTGGCTTATGTGGTTTCTTGGTCTTCTCTTTATGATCATATCAGAGAGAGTCAATATGATGACCCCCATCTTATTGTCCTCAAGGACACAGTTCATTATGGTGATGCCAAGGAAATCACTAATGGGGATGACAGTGTATTACGGATGCGGGGCAGGCTATGTGGGCCTAATGTAGATGGCTTGCATGAGTTGATTCTCTAGAAGGCTTATAGTTCACGGTACTCCATTCATCTGGGTGCCACCAAGATGTATCAGGACTTGAGGCAGCACTATTAGTGGAGGTGGATGAAGAAAGACATAGTGGAATATGTAGCTCGGTGCCTAAACTATCAGTAGGTGAAGTATGAGCATCAGCTGCCTGGTGGATTGCTTCAGATGCTAGAGATTCCAGAGAGGAAATGGGAGAGGATCACTATGGATTTTGTTGTTGGGTTCCCACGGACTCGGAGGAAATTCGATACGGTATGGGTAATTGTGGATAGATTTACCAAGTCAGCTCATTTCATTCCAGTGGTAACTACTTATTCTTCAGAGCAGCTGGCTCAGGTTTATATTCGCGAGATTGTCAGGCATCATGGCGTGCCGGTATCTATCATCTCTAACCGGGGTATGCAATGTACATCACGGTTCTGGAGAGCCGTTCAGCATGAGTTAGGCACACGGGTGGAGTTGAGTACATCCTTTCACCCTCAGATGGGCGGACAGTCCGAGAGCACTATTTAGATATTAGAGGATATGCTCCGTGTGTGTGTGATGGAGTTTGGGGGTTCTTGGGATCCGTTCTTGCCTCTTACAGAGTTTTCCTACAATAACATTTACCAGTCGAGCATTTAGATGGCTCCATATAACTCCTTGAATGGTAGACGGTGTCGATCTCCGGTGGGTTGGTTTTAGCCGGGTGAGGCTAGGCCATTGGGTACAGACTTGGTTCACGATGCTTTGGAAAAGGTTAAATTGATTCAAGATCGACTTCGTACAACCCAATCCAGACAGAAGAGTTATGCATATCAGAAGGTTCGCGACATTTCATTCATGGTTAGGGAGCGGGTCTTGCTCCAAGTTTCGCCCATTAAGGGTATTATGAGGTTCGGGAAGAAGGGCAATTTGAGCCCTAGGTATATCGGGCCTTTTGAGATTCTTGAGAGGATTGGAGATGTGGCCTATAGGCTTTCACTACAACCTAGTCTAGTTGTAGTGCATCCAATATTCTGTATTTTTATGTTTTGAAGTATCATGGTGATCCGTCTCATGTGTTAGACTTCAGCTCAGTCCAGTTGGACAAGGTCTGTCTTGTTGAGGAGCCGGTGGCCATTTTGGACAGGCAAATTCGAAAAATGAGGTCGAAGAACATTGCTTCAATGAAGGTTCAAAGGAGGGGTCAGCCAGTCGAGGAGGCGACTTGTGAGACCAAGCATGATATGTGTAGCCGTTATCCTCACCTTTTCACCACTACAGGTATGTCTTTGTACTCATTCGTCGACAAATGTTTATTTTAAGAGGGGAAGGATGTAACTCCTCGGCCAATCATTTTGATTGTATTAGCCCTGATCCCATATTTATTGCCTCCTCTGTGATATAATGTAATTACGTGACTTTCCGTGGTAATTGGTTTCGGGTCAGTTTCGAAGTGAAATGGGACACATAGTCCCTAAGTTGGAAGGTTAAGTCGTTGGAGTTGGCCGTAGTTTGACTTGTGTGAAGATAACTCTGGAATAGAGTTTTGATGGTTCCAATAGTTCCATAGGGTGATTTTGGTCTTAGGAGCATGTCCGAATGTCGATTTGGAGGTCCGTAGCTCGTTTCGGCATAAATTGACGAAAGTTGGGAAGTTGGAAGATTTTGGAAAGTTTAATCGGGAGTGGACTTTATTGATATCGGGGTCAGATTCCGATTCCGAAAGTTAGAATAGGTCCGTAATGTCATTTATGACCTATGTGCAAAATTTGGTGTCGATCGGAGTTATTTTGGTATGAATCGACGTTGGTTTCGAAATTCATAATTTCATGATTGCTTAGGCTTGAATTTGGATTGCGATTCATAGAATTTGTATTGTTTGATGTGATATTTGGCCTCGAATAGGTCCGTTATGTGTTTTGGAACTAGTTGGTATATTCGAACGGGGTCCTGGGGCCCCGGGTGTGAATCAGATTGAAATCGGATTATCTGTGGACTTGTTAGATAGCTGAAGGTGCCCAGCTTCTGGTGTTTTCGCATCTGAGGAGGGAATGGCCGTAGGTGCAGGCTCGCAAAAGCGAGCCGCTGGTCGCAAAAGCGGAAATGTCCTAACCCAGCTAGGATCGCAGGTGGGAGGTGTTGACCGCATCTGCGCGTCCGCAGGTGGGGAGAATGGTCGCAGATGCGGAGGAAGGCTGTTTGGACAATCATCGCATAAGCGGAGAAGAATCCGCAGGAGCGCACTCGCAGGTGCGAAGGTTGTCCGCAGAAGCGAAACTTGCCTGAGTAAGTGGAATCCGCACCTGCGATTGAAATTCCGCTGGTGCAGAGCCGCAGATGCAGCAGCAAGGTCGCAGATGCAGTTTAACTGGCAGTAAAAGGGAATTTTCGTTGGTTTTGATTCATATTTCAATTTAGGATTTTGGGAGCTCGGTAAGAGACGAAATTACAAGGAATTTTTAGAGGGATTGTTGGGGTAAGAATTCTTAACTCAATTTTGGTTAAATTATTATCATATAATTAAGGATTGGAGTTTGAAAAATTGGGGAAAGGTGGTAGAACTTCTTAGACTACATTTTTGGGTTTTGAAAGGCAAAATGAGGTCGTATTTGGATAATTCTTGTATGGTTGGACTCGATATCGAATGGGTGTTTAGATTTTATAATTTTGGTCAGGTTCTAAGACGCGGGCCCGGTTGACTTTTTGGGTTAATTTTTCAATTCTTTGCAAAGATCGTAATTTCATTGTTTGACTTATTTTCCTATAGTTATATTTATAGTATGATATTATTTTGGCTAGATTCGAGCCGTTAAAAGTTAAAAAATCGAGGAAAAGACCTTCTAGTGGATTGATTTAGCGTGATTTGAGGTAAATGGCTTGTCTATCCTTGTGTGGGTGAAATTCCCCTTAGGATTTGGTACTGTTGTGATATTGTGATATGTGAAAGTCGTGTACGCAAGGTGGCTAGTGCGTACACATGCTAAATGTGAAATTTCTTGTTTTTAGCTATGTAGTCTCCTTTCATGCTTTAATTGAGTTACTTTAACATGTTGTAGTACTCATAATTAGTCTAATTTCATATGTCTACTTGTTTTACCTCTTATTTGCAATTTGTCCTACATGTTTAGTTGAATTACTTGCTTTCTTTTATTCTGTATTCGTTATTTAACTGTTAAATCTTTACTTGAATTTGCTATTCTTGGATAATTTTACTGTTGAATTTGGTATTGAGTTGCAAAGGCCGTGGTTTCTATTGAGGCAAAGTGTAAGTTGTGACATATCATTTTATTGAGTTACTCTCTCGTTGTTATTGTTGAGACTTTGTGTACATAGTGGTTGAGTCGTGTGCTCCTTATTGTAAAATTCTGTTATTGTTGGCTTTTCTGGCAAATTGTGATATTAGGGACTTGAAGTGCGAATTGTGATACGTTGTGATATTGATACGCATGTGGTATTATAAGGTTTGGATATTGAAACTCATGCGATGAGATAAGGTGGGATTGATACGCGTGACTAGCAGGGGAACTAGAAGCCGTTAAGTAACTCTAAAAAGTAAACAAAAACGTACCAAACGGATTGATCCTGTCTGCTTACGTAATTCTAAAACTTGTCATAAACGACAATTCAGCATGGCTCATGTGTACCTTTTGTAAATTAAATAAAGTAAAACGAACAATGATTTGAAGAGTATACGAATCAGAAAATTGAAATAAAAAATGTAAACCGCGCGCACTAAATATTAAGGAGACATTCGTATCATTTAAAATCTCGCAATGATCTCCACAGTAAATAAACCGCACTCATATTGAAGGACAAGGTATTTTTAATTACTGCAGGTGATTGGTCAACATCTGCAAATAGCGAAGCTAATAATCTTACCCTTTATATATGATGGCCCGAGAGAGCTACACAATGCAGTTTTTCATTGCAATTCCAACAACATAAAACTAGCAACCTTTAACTCTGTAGAGATGATCGATTACATATTCACTTCAATTCTAGTTTCTCTCGTCTTCGTAATCATGTTGAAATATCTATATTCATCAAAAACAAAATTACCACTTCCTCCAGGCCCATTTCCATTGCCATTAGTCGGGAACCTTTTCCAAGTTGGTAGAAAACGTCCTCATGCCGCTCTTGCAAAGCTAGCGCAATCACATGGTCGTGATCTCATGTCCATAAGATTCGGCACACGACTCGTGGTTGTTGCTTCATCCCCTAATGCTGCTTCTGAGGTTCTGAAAACACATGATCGTATGCTTTCTGGCCGTTTTGTTTCTCATCCCATCCGTGTCAAGGGGTCATTACTTCACAACGTGTCAACTGCTTTTCTAGAAGAGTGTGACGACAATTGGAAAAACGTTCGAACCGTATACAGGGGAGCGCTCTTTTCCACGAAAGCTCTGGAATCTCAGGCAAGTTTGAGGGAGAAGAAAGTCAAGGAAATGATGCAACATTTGGTTACCAGACAAGGGAAAGTGATTAGTATCAAGGGCGTGGTTTTCGTGACCGCTTTAAACATATTGGGTAATTTGCTTCTTTCAATAGATTTGATTGACTTTGAAGGCAAGGGAGTGGGTGAAGAACTGAGGGAGTACCTCCGCAAATTTACCGCGGCGGGTGGAATCCTGGAGTTAGCAGATTTATACCCTATATTGGGTGTTTGCAGTTCGGATGTCCAGGGAACATATAAGAAACTTATGGGTTTGTTTGATAGACTTTGTGCTGTTTGGGCAGGCATTATTCAGGACAGAAGAAATAAATCAGAGAATCAACCTTCTGCGGATGCTGTAGATTTTATAGATGCTTTGGTTAAAAATGGTTTCAGCGATAAACATATCAAAGCATTGCTTGTGGTGCGTCACATGCTTTAATTTCTATCCCTTTTTCACGTATTTGTATGGAAAAAAAGTCAATGGTTGTGCTTAAAAGCCATATTCCCTACGAGAAATAACTCATTAACAACTATTTTCTATTTTCTATTCCTTGTATTTCAGGAAATGTTTGGAGCGGGTACAGAATCAACAACTGCCACAAGCGAATGGATGCTTGTAGAACTCCTTAGAAATCAACAAGCCTTGCAAAAACTTCGGCATGAAATCGCGGGAGTAGTAGGAGGTAAGGACTTTGTAAAAGAATCTGACTTGTCAACCTTACCATACTTGGATGCTTGTTTTAAGGAAACGCTAAGGTTGCATCCTCCTGGACCGCTGCTACTTCCTCACCGTGCCGTCCAAACATGTGAAGTCATGGGTTACAGAATTCCTAAAGACACCCAAGTTTTGGTAAATATGTGGGCGATTGCGAGGGATCCCAAGATTTGGGACGATGCTTCGAGTTTCAAACCAGAAAGATTTATCAATGCAAAAATAGACCACAAAGGACGAAATTTTGAGTATATCCCTTTTGGTTCCGGAAGAAGAATATGTGCTGGAGAACCTCTAGCTTCTAGGTTTATTCCCTTAGCTGTCGCTTCTTTTATCCATAAGTTTGATTGGATTCTGCCAAATGACATGGACCCTGCTCATATTAACATGGATGAGATTTTGGATATCACCATGTTTAAGAAAGATCCACTTCTCGTCATTCCCAAATTGCGGAAACGAGGAGAAGACTGAGGGAGAGAAGCAGATGTATTGTAAAACTACCACTATTGCTATGTGGGTGTGTTATTATTTTATCATGTGCGTGTTCATGTTGTGGCTATCTATTGTTACGTGTGTAATGTGTATCTATTGCCTGTGACTTGTGAGAATGGAGTACTCCATATATAATAACATTCTAAATAATAAAACTTCTCGCGGGAATAAGGATATTATTTGAGGAGATTTGGTTTTCATCGTAGCGGTGAGAATTCGATATATTCCCCAGAATTTTTACCTTATGTGAGAATTCGATTCTCATCTCTTAATCCACTCCTGTTTTTCTTTTCCCTTGCCCTTAAATATGTATTTAAAAGTATATAATGTTTAGTGTTTGCAGCAAGTAGTGGATTAAAATCTTTCTTCCTTTTTTATATTCAAGGGAAAGAGGTGAGATACAGCTAGTTTTAACTAGATTTGTTTGAATCTAATAACAGAAAACTTCTCTTTATGTCAAATATTAAGGTTACGTTGTTGGTTCAAAGTTCTGCACTCCTACCAACTTCTGCTAAAAAATCTATCCAACCACCAGAAATTGTTTCTTTTATCAGCAACGGAGAGCTTGTAATTTGAGTACGTCATGTTTAATGGTGTTCTATTTCCTTATTTATGACTACAATTTTATCTTTTTTAGCCTCGTTTTCTTATAGTTTGAAGAGTAAGACAACACTCAAAAACTCAAACTCGCAGGAAAGAGAAGTGAATGAAAGGATGATAGTACTTTTCGCTTTAGTCAACTCAGCTAGCTCAAATGATACCCTTGCGAGAAAAATACTTTGTGTAATTAGGTATTAAAATAAATTATATGTAAATATATTATGTATTGACTCCCCTTAATTTTCTGATATGTTTATTTTTATATATTTTGACACCCTCTGACTCCGCCACTGATTGTCACCTTGAAATCGCTTCACCCTAATCTACCCTTTTAGTTGTTCTATCTCTAGTTCTAACGATTGTTTCCACTCCAGTCTTCTAAAATAATCGTCGACCTTCCTCTCTGATGTTTCTTTCTTCTCTTGTGATAATATCATCAAATTTTAGTAAACATATATTATTACAAAAATACATAATTTCTTAGTAAACAAACCTTATGCTTTGCCTCCAATGACCAATATCGCCTCGTGCTTTGCTTCCAACTCTGCCAAAACAGCTTCTTTTTGTTTTGATTTTATTGTATAATCTGGAGTGCAAAGTGAAACCATGAATCACGAGACAAATATCAATAAATATCTAAGAGTATTATAATTTCTCTTGCCACGTTATTCTAACATAACAGTACAATATAAGGAAGAAGAGAGAATTTGACACAATAAAAATTTCTTACTCGATCAATAAATTGGTTTATAATAAAACTATAGCTTTTTATTTAATTATTACACCATTCACTAATCGACAATACTCACTGGCGTTTTAGCCGATGCATATATATATATATGACCTCTTAAACTTGTCCGTTCTTTTCATTTAAGCACCTGAACAAATCCTATTGAACACTTAGTCAATCTTTTGTAAACGATCAGTGTCAAACGCTATTAGATGGCAAAATAAACGAACTATAATGCAACAAAGTGGAATTTTTGTTTTTCAAATGAATTTTTTTATATTTCTCTTAATAATTACCCTGATGCAACTATAATGCATATATGGATTGTTTGTTCCCCTGACTCTTTTATATGGATTGTTTTTCGTGATTCGAGGGATTAAGCAATGTGTTTCTCGAACATAAGCTGATCGATATAGACTTCTTTGGATGTATTTGAATTCCATGGAAAGAAAGTACGTTTCTGTTAAATTTAGAATTTTAATAATGTTCAATAATCTAAACAAGCCATGACTAACGATATCTCATTGTGTGCATATTTGGAGAGCAACGACGTTGATGAAAGGAAAGAAGATCATACTCAATGGCATGTATTTTGAACTTTGCTTCACATGGAAAAAGAATCAATCAATCAAAAAACAACGAAGGAAAGTCAATCAATCAGCCTTGTCAAAGATCCTCAAGCGCGCAAGAACAGAAAGAGAGCTAATCACGGCTAGAAAACAAATCTAGAACAATCTACGGAAGCTTTAATCAAAGAGAAATGGAGGAAGCAATTCGTCAAGATTAAGGATGAATCTAGGTATTCTTTTAAGCTAGATTCATGAGGATACCATTGGGTCTCACTGTTAGATGTCTATGCCTCACAAGGAAAGGTCTCCAATAATTACTTCCATACAATCCCAAAAAATAAGGAAACAGAAGACTCATCGAGCTATAAAGGTAGAAGTAGAAGGACATCCAAAGGCACACAACTACATCTTCTGTTTCTACACCTTTCTAGTTCTTAGTACAAATACTATATTCTTGAGTCTACAAGTGTCGCAAAAGATAGGAAGAGTTAGAAAACGAAACGAGAGTTGTGTCAACATTAAAAAGAAACATTGTTGTTGTATATCGTTGGAGGTGGACGTACTAAAACCATCACTGTTGTAAACTCTTACTAAAGATCTAAGAGAACCCTTGTGACCGAAGGGAACTAGACGTAGGTACCATACCGGTACTGAACCAGTATAAAAATTGCTGTGCCTCTTTTACTTTTCTTTCTGCTCAATTTATTTCTGCTACGATCAATCACTGTGTAAGGTCTAGTCAACTAATTTTCTACATAGTCAACTAAGGTTTTTAAATCAGTTAAATTCACCCCCCCCCCCC
>AWOL01S0041471.1:136803-178747 GCA_000715115.1 Nicotiana otophora | reverse complement strand
CCCCTTCCCCCCATTGTACTTTCAATTGGTATAAGAGCAGGATTCACGAACATTGCTTAACAGCAAGTGAGGAAAAGATCATGGCATCAAACACAGTCGTTGGAGCACTATTTCAAGAAGGAACCTCTCAGGTGCGTGTCACGACCCGAAATTTCCACCGTTGGGACCGTGATGGCGCCTAACATTTCACTTGAAAGGCAAGCTAACGTTGGAGAATCATTAAGTCAATTCTTTCATATTTCAGTAATTAACAACGAATAAGCTATAACGAGTTAAAAATGAGTGCGGAAATTTATAACAACCTCAATATATACATACTACTACCCGGATCTGGAGTCACAATTCACGAACTTCTAAGATTTTTCTACAAGTAAAGGTCTGAAAGAGATACAATTGTTTTCGAAATAAAAGAAACAGTAAAGTATAATGTATAGAAGAGGACGTCAGGGTCTGCGGACGCCGGCAGATCTACCTTGGGTCTCCTATCAGACGAATCTTGCAGCCAACCTCACGATCAGCTGGGACCAGTACCAAAATCTGCGCAGGAAGTACAGAGTGCAGTATCAGTACAACCGACTCCATGTACTGGTATGTACCGAGCCTAACCTCGACGAAGTAGTGACGAGGCTAAGGCGGGTCACTCATACTACAACCTGTATGCAGTATATATAATAAAAGTTGGATAGGAAATGCAGAATAGAAGAAAAGCAGTAAATTGCAAGAAATACGTCAACTCCTGGAGATATATCAACAGTGTTCAGAGATTACCAATCCTTAAGTGCAAAAGAGAATACCATAAGGCTAACACAGTTCAGGGAAAATATAAACACATAGGTTGTTGCGGCGCGCAATTCGATCCCACCGTACATCTCATATTCCTCCCTTATTTTCTCATAATAGCATAAATGACAGTGAATATAAATAAAAGTATTGCGGCGTGCAACCCGATCCCACCATATCACAATAATACAATCCCAGTTCACCCTTATTCCCTAAACAATCCACCCTTATTACACCTGTTGTGGTGTGCAACCCGTTCCCACAGTTCAGTATCAAATCACCCTTATCCCACCTCAATATATATCACCCTTATTCCTCCTGTTGCGGCGTGCAATCCGATCCCACCATATCAATATTAATTACTCAATATGTACAGAAATTTCACAATTTAAGTCACAGAATCCTTTCACAAAACTTAAACCACAAACTGAAACAAATAGGAATCTTGTACACCATGAAAGTTCACACAAGTAATACTACACAGCGAGACCAATTCAGAATATACAGCAGAAAGGTACCGATAAAACAACTTAAGCAAATAATAGGAGATAATGGAACTATGGAAAAAATAATATCATGAACAAGGGAAAACAATGTCTAACAGGTAGCAATTAGACATGGGAACACAATTGGAGCATGTAACAATTAAGACAGGGAAAGAGATAATATAAGAAAACGGAAAAAACAGGAAAAAAGCAGATAAATTGGCAGCGCATAAGTACTCGTCACCTCACATATACGCCGCTCACATGAGTTTCACATAGCAAATAGTCAGAGGGTTCCTAATTCCCTCAAGTCAAAGTTAGACACAACACTTACCTCGCTCCACAGGCCACTCAATGCTCAATTACAGCTTTTCCTCTATAATCCACCTCTAAATCACTCGTATCTATCCACAGACGACTCAATAATATCAAATATTGCTAAAGAAATCAAATACAATTCATAAATTTAGATTCCCCAAAACTTCCCCCAAAAAGTTAAAAATCGACCCCTAACCCGCTTGGTCAAAACCCAAGGTTCGGACAAAAATTCATTCACTCGTTCACCCTCGAGCCCGATTATACAATTAGTTTCGGAATCCTTCCCCAAATTGAGGTCTAAATCCCCAATTTGGAAAAACCCCTTATTCTTCCAAAATCCCTAGTTTTCTACCATAAAAGAACAAAGATTAGGGTTAGGAATTTATGGGTGATCATAGAAATGGAAGAAAATGACTTAAAGAGTACAAACCTATGAATTGATGTTGAGTTTTCCCTTCACAATTGCGCCTAGGCCGAGCTCTAATGGAGAGTTTATGAAAAATGGGTTAAATCCCGTTTTGGTTCGGTTTTAAGGTCTGGGCGTCAGGCCTTCTTCGCGTTCGCGAAGGGCCTGCCGCATTCGCGAAGTGCAGCAACTCAAATGGCTTTCGCGTTCATGAAGGATTGCATACGTACACGATGGTCTATCCCCCCTAGGCACCGAGTTCGCGAGACTTGTCTCGGGTTCGCGTAGAAAAACCCACTGATCCCGAGTCCACCTCCAATAACTCTATGCTTTCGCATGTTGTCTGTCGCGTTCGCAAAGAGCAGACCCCCAATGCTCCACGTTCGTGACCATAGCCTCGCGTTCGTGTAGAATAAACCATCCCCCAGCCCAGCTTACACTTCGCGTTCGCGAGAGTGCCTTCGCGAACGCGAAAAAGGAAACCAGAAGGCACCTAAAACTGCAGAAAAATCAGATTTCTAAGTTTCAAAACATTCGTAGCCTATCCGAAACTCACCCGAACCCTCGGGACTCCAAACCAAACATGCACACAAGTCCTAATACATCATACGAAATCGCTCGCGCGACCAAAACACCAAAATAATGCCTAGAACCATGAATCGGACCCCAAATCAAACGAAATTTTTAAGAAAACTTTAAAACTTCTATTTTCACAACCGAACGTCCGAATCACGTCAAATCAACTCCGTTTCTCACCAAATTCGACAGACAAGTCATAAATATTATAGTGGATCTGTACCGGGCTCCGGAACCAAAATACGGACTAGGTATCAACAAGATCAAACTTCAGTCAATTCTTAAAATCATCAAACTTTTAATTTTTCATAAAAATTCCATATCTCGAGCTAGGGACCTCGGAATTCGATTACGGGCTTACGCCAGGTCCCAAATTATGGTACGGACCTACCGGGACCGTCAACACATGGATCCGGGTCCGTTTACTCAAAAAGTTGACCGAAGTTAACTCAAATTAATTTTTAAAGCAAAATTCTTATTTTTATCAGTTTTTAACATATAAGCCTTTCGGAAGAACACCCGGACTACGCATGCAAATTGAGGAAGGCTAAGATGAGGTTTTTGAGACCTCGAAACGTAAAATTAGGTTCTAAAATATAAGATGACCTATCAGGTACGACCTCCTTACTTCAATGGCCAACACTTCTCTCACTGGAAAGTGCGCATGGAGACCTACACTATGTCATATGACATTAAGGTTTGGCATGTGATAAAAAAAGGAAAATCTTCCAATTCCACCAAAGAAGGATAAAGACGGTCAAATTATAGTATCATATGATCCTTTTGATTTAGATTATTATACTGAAGAACAATCAGCTGTTATTCAAGTGAATCCAAGGCAAACTATTTGATGTACAATTCTATCAGCGAGGAAGATTACGAAAAGATATTAAGTTGTGAAAATACAAAGGAAATGTGGGATAAGTTAGAGGTCACATATGAAGAAACCAACAAAGTAAAAGAGATAAGGATCAATCTCCTAGTTCGAGATTATGAATTGTTTCAAATGAAGGATGGAGAATCGGTGGAAGAAATGTTTTCTAGGTTCAGCAAAATCCTTGGAGACATGAAATCCTTTAGTAGACCAATCAAAAGTGGAGAACAAGTCAAAACAATTCTGAGAAGTCTTCCCACAATTTGGCAACCCAAGTCATTGCTTTGGAATGTCAGGATCTTGACAAAATATCCTATGATGAACTTAGAGGTGATCTAATTGCGTTTGAGAAAACACACTTAGACATGCAAGTTCAGCAAGAAAAAAAGAAGACAGTTGCATTCAAAGCAACCGTGGCTGAATCAGAAAATGAAGAAGAAGAAGAAGAAGGAGGAGAACAAGATGATAATATAGCTATGCTCTCCAAAGTTTTAACAAGCATGATGAGGAAAAACAAAAATAGTTGAAGAGGTAAATCAAATTTCAGAAAAGGGAAGATGAATAGTGAAATTGACAAAAATAATGGAAGATGCTACGAGTGTGAAAAACATGGACACATTCAAACCAAATGCCCTGAACTGAAAAAGAAACTAAGCGGGAATTTTCAAAAGAAGAAATCCTTTGGAGCTTGGAGTGATGAAGAAGAATCTGATCATGAGGGAATTGCCAACATGTGTTTCATGGCCATCAAAGAAGATATCGATGAAGACTCAAGTGAACTTGGTCTCATGGCAGATGAAGGAACAAGTGAGGTACGTCTTCCTACATGTCCTAACTATCATGAACTCCAAGAATTTATTGATATTGCTCCTGCAGATATTGAGAAAGTTCTGAATGAACTTCAAAAAATCCAAAGAGAAAAGAAAAACTGGGCTCTAAAATTGGAGGTGTGTGAAATTGAGAGAGATATGCTTCAAGATGAAGTTAATGAACTTCAACTGAATGGATTGCGAAAATCCATCAGTCATAGTTCAGTTAGATCAAATCAGTTTGCTTCTCATAACTCTCCGACTAGAACTAGAAATCTCTTTGCATGCACTCATTTTGGCCAAAATGGTGACAATACTAACCACTGCAGGCTTAGAATCAGAGGAGAAAAAGTCTTTGAAAATTCTAATAACCCTTTCTGTTTTAAGTGTGGAAAACTTGGTCATATCTGTAATCATTGCATGTTTAAGAACAATAGGAGATGGGTCTGGCGACCCAAGCTCTCTAGTCAAGCTAATACTCAGAACACCAACCATTCAGGACCCAAGCATGCTTGGATACCTAAAAGTAAGTAATCTGTTTTGTAGGAATACCGCAAGAAGAATCGAAAAGGGAAATGGTACCTTGATAGTGCGTGTTCCAGACATATGATTGGTGACAAACAAATGTTCAAAACTGTCACCAAACTAGATGGAGGAACAATCACTTTTGGAGACAAATCAAAAGGAAATGTAATTGGAGTTGGAAGAGTTCCTCTTAGCTCAACATGTGATGTAGACGAAGTGTACCTGGTTGATGAACTTGGCTACAGCCTTCTCAATATCAGTCAACTATGTGACAATGACTATGAGGTTCTTTTTAAAAAGCATGGTTGGTTTATTAAAGACGAATCAGGTAAAGTTATTCTTTTTGAAAATAGAGACAGGAAGGTCTATACCATCAGTAACCTAGATAGTCTTGGTAATCAAATTTGTCTAGCCTCTATGAATGATGATCCTTGTGTATGGCATAGAAAACTTGGTCATGTCAGCATGCATACTATTCATAAACTTTCCAAAAATGATCTTTTCATTGGTCTTCCAAGACTATATTTTTCAAAAGATCAAATATGTGATGCATGTCAACTAGGAAAATAAACCAGGTCCTCTTTTAAAGATAAAAACATTGTTTCTACTACAAAACCTCTTTAACTCCTGCATATGGACCTTTATGGTCCAACTAGAACTGCTAGCATAGGTGGTAAAAAAGATGCCTTTGTTATAGTAGATGATTTTTCTCGATTTACCTGGGTTATCTTTCAAAGTTATAAAGATGAGGCATTAAGGAACTTTGAAGTCTTCTGCAAGAAGGTGCAGCGGGAAAAAGGTCACTACATATCTTTCATAAGAAGTGATCATGGAGGAGAATTTGAAAGCAAAGCATTTGAGAACATCTGCAATGATCAAGGGATCTCTCATAATTTTTTATCTCCAAGATCACTGCAACAAAATGGAGTGGTAGAACGCAAAAATAGAACCTTGCAAGACATGGCAAGAACTATGATTGTGGAAAATTCACTTTCGGGAAGAAGCTATAAGCACATCATGTCACATCATCAACAGATGCTTAATTCAACCTATTCTCAAGAAGACTCCATATGAACTATGGTGAGGTAAAAGACCCAACATTAGTTATTTTCATCCTTTTGACTGCAAATGCTTCATTCACAATAATGAAAAAAATAATCTTGGTATGTTTGATCCCAAAAGTGATAAAGGTAGTTTTCTCGGAATACTCTCCCTCTAGTAGAGCATATAGAGTTTTTAATAAGCGTACTCTTTCTATTGAAGAATCCATACATGTTATTTTTGTAGACACTAACCCTCGCTTAAGGAATGAAAAACTTCTTGAAGATAAGAAAATTTCCATAGTTCCAAAGTCTACCAATACAGGTGAAAACACTCATGATGAGGTGACTGATCAACAAGATCAGTCGACTAACAGTCCTATAGACAATCAGGAACCTCCTATAATTGATCAGTCCAATCCTGTTGAAAAGGAGCCAGTATTAGTTGTTCCAAATGAATGTAAAAGTGAGCCTGGATATCCACATACGTACATTATTGGAGACCCTCATGAAGGAATGAAAACTAGAAGATCACTAAAGCAGACATCAAATATTGCTCTCATATCCCAGTTCGAACCAAAAAACGTGGATGAGGCCCTTGGGGACAAAAGCTGGATAACTGCAATGAAGGAAAAAACTTGATCAATTTGAGAAAAATAAGGTATGGGAACTCATTCCTAAACCACCAAATGCATCCATTGTTGGAACAAAATGGGTGTACAGAAATAAGTTGAATGAATCTGGACAAGTAGTACGAAATAAAGCTAGACTAGTTGCTCAAGGCTATTTACAACAAGAAGGAATTGATTACGAGGAGACCTTCGCCCATGTTGCCAGGTTATAATCTATTCGCATTTTATTAGCCTATGTTGCTCACAAATATTTCAGACTATTTCAAATGGATATAAAAAGTGCTTTCTTAAATGGGTTCATCTCTGAGGAAGTATTTGTTAATCAACCTCCAGGATTTGTAAATGAATCCTTTCCAAATCATATCTACAAACTGTCCAAAAAACTGTACATTCCAAAGCAAGCTCCTAGAGCTTGGTATGAAAGGCTGAGCTCATTCTTAGTCGAACATGGGTTTGACATATGTAATATTGATACTACTCTATTTATCAAACAATCGTCTTAAAGTAATTTAATTGTACAAATCTACGTAGATGATATTATTTTTGGCAGCACTAATCCTGTTTTATGCAAGGACTTTTCGAACATCATGAAAGGAGAATTTGAAATGAGTATGATGGGAGAATTAACTTTCTTTATTGGGCTTCAAATCAAGAAAGTACAGAAAGGGATTTTCATTAGTCAAACAAAGTACACAATAGAGCTCGTCAAAATATTTGGCATGTCTAATGCAAAGGCCATAGGGACGTGTATGAGTCCATCAACTACCTTGGATAAAGATAAAGATGGTAAGAGTGTCGATAAAACAATGTATCGAGGTATGACTGGTTCTCTACTCTATCTTACAGCTAGTCGACCAGATATTATGTTCAGTGTTTGCAAATGTGCAAGATACCAGTCAGCTCCTAAAGAGTCCCACTTGACTGCTGTTAAACGTATTATCAGATATTTGATATAGACAGTTGACTATGGATTATGGTATGAAAGTTTAGATATCTTTGATCTCAAAGGTTTTTCAAATGTAGATTTTGCAGGAGATAAAATTGACAGGAAAAGCACGAGTGGAACATGCCAATTACTTGGAAAATCTCTTATATCCTGGCACAACAAGAAATAAAGTTGTGTAGCCCTATCTACTACTGAAGCGGAATATTTGGCTGTAGGCAACTGCTGCACACAAGTCCTATGAATTATGCATCAACTACTAGATTATGATTTATGCCTTAACTACGTTCCTATTATGTGTGATAACACTAGTGCTATTTGTCAATCAAAAACTTTTGTGCATCATTCTAGGACTAAACATATTAAGATTAAGCATCATTTTATACGTGATCATATTGCTAAGGTGATATTGTGTTAGAATTTGTCAATACTGAAAATCAGTTAGCGAATATTTTTACAAAACCATTGCTCGAAGAAAGATTTTGTTTCCTTCATAACAAAATTGGTATTTGTACAATTCCCGTATAACTGTGCCAAGTGTTTTCTATAATTGTCTAAGTTTATAATTTTTTCCATAAATATTCTTCGTAATTTTCACCCAAAAGAGCTTTTAGTACTTGATTAGTCTGCACATGCTTTAATTGTGAACTGACAGCGGGCTTGCAGAAAGCAACGTTTAAGTTGCTCTTCACACGTCTCTCCTAGAATCGAGGTGTCCATTCAAACTCCTTATTAATCCCTTCCCCTCGATCATATCTCCCATTCTCTCAAAGAAACTCAGTCTCTATCTCTCTGTTCTCTTTTACTCATGACCAAAACCAAGCCCTCTCATTCCTCCTCCATGCCCAGAAGAATCCATCACTTCAAGAAAAACTATCAAACCGATGATCTTGTTGATATAGAATTCTTAAACAGCACAGACCATCTATTGACCGAGGATGATTCCAGTAAATCTCAAGAAGATATTCTCATCTCCCAAAAGAAGGCGGAAAAGCATCCAACGGCATCCATCCCTAAACAATCTTCTCAGAAAAGAGGGAAAACTGAAAGTATGAGTTTGGCCCTGAAGATGAGATGAATTACTATGGCCCCGAAGAGAAGGCTAGGTTTGTTGCTTTCAAAGGAAAGTCGATTGCTTTTGGTCGCCCTGTAAGTTTGAAATCTATGCAAAACTCTCAATGCGATATTATCTCTGTGTTTGAAACTCAGAAACTTGTCTCTATTTGCTACTATTGGTGATACTATCTATGAAGAGCCTGCGTGTATGTTTTATGCAAATCTGTTTGTGAATGATAAAGATGATCTAGAATCTATGGTTTTAGGAACTCGTATTATTCTTGACGCTTATTAGTTTGAGAAATTCTTTGCAACAAAGTTTGTTGGGTATAGTCTATTTGTGCCACATTCTTGGCCAGATAATTTTGAAGTGTCGTTTATGGAAGCCAAAAGTGTGTTGTCAGAAAACCCCCTGATATTGGTCCAAAAAGTTTGAAATTTGAACATCGTGTACTAGCCCACATTATTGCTGCCACTTTGCTACCCCGTACTGGTTCACTTAGTACTCTATCTCTCATAGATGTGTTTGTTTTGTATTGTTTGGTAAATGGGAAGGACATTAATTAGTTTGCCTGGGTACGCAAGTACATGCTTGAAAGCATCACTGATGTTTCATCTTCTGCGAACAGTTTGCCTATGGTCTACTAATTTCTCACATCTTGAAAGTTATGAAAGTTTATCTATCTCTCTATGCTTCTAAAACCATCTCCAGCACATATCACAAGACTGCCTTTGCCATGATAGGATATACCTTGATTGAGGGATTCATCGCCCCAAAGCACCTGAATTCATCCCTCATCAGAGCACTGGGGGGATTAAATCTGAAGCCATCAAATCCTCTTCCTTAGATCAATTGCTGCTAATGCAGCAAAATATTAAAGGTATCAAGGAATTGTTAACCTCTATGAAGGAACATGTGGACAAGATCAGGGCAGTAACCAAGGAAAGTGAAGGAGATATGGCTAGGCTAAGGATCTCTCCAAGCCACAAAGAGGCAAGGAATCAGGGCTATGCAGGATCTAACTGAGGAGCTGACCAAAGTCACCAAAGATATTGATGCCTCCTATGACAATTTATGCACCAAAGTGATCAACACCCCGAAGTATTTCCTTGGAAGGAATTAACTGCCTGGGATGTTTAGTCAATTATTTTATATTGTTTTATGCGGTGGATGTTAAAACTGTTTTTTTTTTGTGTCTGGATGGGCAAGTCAGTCGACTATGCCCATTATAACTGCTAATTGTATATATTTTTCCCCTGCTTAACTAGTACTATTATTAGCTATTGTTCTTCTTGCTCTTTTTGATTGACGTCAAAGGGGGAGAAGAAACAAAGACTACAAAGACAGGGGGAGAAACAAACAAGGAAGAGCTTCAAGATAGGGGAAGAGAAAAAGTATACTCGTGAGAGGGAAGTACCCCCTAAATTAGTCGAATTCTTTTTAGATTATTGTGTTCATTAAAAAGGGGGACATTTTTAAGTTTAGAATTTTAATAATATTCAATAATCTAAAGAAGCCTTGAATAATGACATCTCATTGTGTGTAGATTTGGAGAGCAACGGCGTTGATGAAAGGAAAGAAGATCATACTCAACGGCAATCTATTTGGAACTTTACTTCACATGGAAAAAGAATCAATCAATCAAAAAATAATGAAGGAAAGTCAATCAATCAGTCTTGTCAAAGACCCCCAAGCGCACAAGAACGGAAAGAGAGCTAATCACGGCTAGAGAACAAATCTAGAACAATCTACGGAAGCTTTAATCAAAGAGAAATGGAGGAAGCAATTCGTCAAGATTAAGGATGAATCTAGGTACCCTTGTAGGCTAGATTCATGAGGATACCATTGGGTCTCACTGTTAGATGTCTATGCCTCACAAGGAAAGGTCTCCAATAATTACTTCCATACAATCCCAGAAGACAAGGAAACAGAAGACTCATCGAGCTATAAAGGTAGAAGTAGAAGGACATCCAAAGGCACACAACTACATCTTCTGTTTCTACACCTTTCTAGTTCTTAGTACAAATAATGTATTCTTGAGTCTACAAGTATCGCAAAAAATAGGAAGAGTTAGAAAACAAAACAAGAGTTATGTCAACATTAAAAAGAAACATTGTTGTTGTATATCGTTAGTGGTGGACGTACTAAAGCCATCACTGTTGTAAACTCTTACTAAAGATCTAAGAGAATCCTTGTGACCTAAGAGAATTGGACGTAGGTACCACACCGGTACTGAACCCGTATAAAAATTGTTGTGTCTCCTTTACTCTTTTGTCTGCTTAGTCTATTTCTGCTGTGATCAATCATTGTGTAAAGTCTAGTCGACTAATTCCTACATAGTCAACTAAGGTTTCTAAATCGGTTACAATTTATTTCCCCCCCCCCCCCGTACTTTCAGTTTCTTGATCACTTTGACGTTGAGAAAGACAATGTTTGATGTCTTTAATTTCTTTGTAAATATTCCATGAGTATATGGAACTTTCGATATGCATTGATCTCTTTGTAAATATCGAGATGATTTATAGCCACAAAAAACCTGTGGCATATTGTAGATAAATAAGTTTTAAGAAATTTTAATTCTTAAACTTCATACCGAAACAAACACCATCACATAAATTTGGATTGGAGTAACATTTTAATATAGTAAGAGATTTCATGAGTTACTAACTAAGTTATACAATTTATATTCACATTGAAAGACCAAGCCATTATGTACATTCAATGTATGATCGCATTGAAAGGAAAAGCCGTCAAATTAGAAAGTTGTAACCTTTATGTATCCTGGTCAGACAGAGGCGAAGCCAAAATTTGAATTTCATGGCTTCTAAATTTTATAATAGCAATATCAGGTTTTAGTAACTGAGTTCTAGATTTTATTTTTATACATTAAATATCTTAATACATAAATAGAGTTCGGACTAAACCTACTGGGTTCAGTAGGTTCGAACTTGGTCCGCTTCCAACTCCGCCCTTGTGGCCAGAGAAGCTACACATATAATGCAGTTTTCAATAACAGAAAACTAGCAATCTATCCAGTTAAGCTACAAATCTATTAAGATGGTCGATTACTTATTCAGTCCAATTCTACTTTCTCTTGTCCTTGTAATCACGTTTAAGTATTTACATTCAAAAATATCAAGATTATCACTTCCTCCAGGACCATTTCCATGGCCATTGGTCGGGAACCTTTTCCAAGTGGGTAAAAGACGTCCTTATGCTACTCTAGCAAAGCTAGCTCGAGGACATGGTCCTGATCTCGTGTCCATAAGATTTGGCACACGACTCGTGGTCGTGGCCTCTTGCCCTGCCGCTGCTGCTGCGGTTTTTAAAACCCATGATCGTATTCTTTCTGGCCGTTTTGTTTCTCGTGCTATCCAAGTCAAGGTGTCAAAGTTCACAATGTGTCAACTGCATTTCTTGAAGAGTGTGATGATAATTGGAAAAGGGTCCGAACCATATATAAGGGAGCACTTTTCTCTACAAAGGCTCTGGAATGGCATGTAACTTTGAGGGAAAACAAAGTCATGGAAATGATACAACATTTGGCTAAAATACAAGGCCAAGTGATTAAGATCAAGGAAGTGATTTTCGTGACCATGTTAAACATATTGGGTAATATGCTCCTTTCAATGGATTTAATTGATTTTGAGGGCAAGGGAGTGGGTGAAGAAATGATAAAGAACCTGCGGAGATTCACGGAGACGGGTGCCACCCTGGAGTTAGCAGATTTATATCCTATATTGGGTGTTTTCACTTGGAATCTTCAAGGAACATATAAGAAATCATGGATTTATTCCTTTGTTTGGGCTGGCATTATTCAGGACCGAAGAAAAAGAAATAGTCAACTTCCTTCGGATGCTATAGATTTTGCAGATGCTTTGGTTAAAAATAGTTTCAGTGATAAGCATATCAATGCATTGCTTATGGTACGTCATTTGTCTTTTTCACTCTTTTCACATATTTGTACGGAATAAGAAACAGAAAATTTCAATAATTGTGCATCAAAGACTTGGTCATCAAGTATTATTTTCATTTTCTTTTGTAGGAACTGCTTGGAGCTGGCACAGAAACTACAATTGTTACGAGTGAATGGATGCTAGCTAGTAGAGCTCTTGAAAAATCAACAAGCGTTACATAAACTCCAGGGTGAAATTTCAAAAGTAGTCGGAGATAAGAACGTTATAAAGGAATCGGACTTGCCAAACTTACCATACCTGGAAGCTTGTTTTAAGGAGACACTGAGATTGCATCCTTCTGGACCACTGTTACTTCCTCACCGTGCCGTGGAAACATGTGAAGTCATGGGTTACAGAATTCCCAAAGACACTCAATATGTGGGCAATTGCAAGGGATCCTAAGATTTGCGACGATCCTTCGATCTTCAATCCCGAGAGATTTATAAACTCTAAAATGGACTACGAAGGGCGAGATTTTGAGTATATCCCATTTGGTTCTGGAAGAAGAATGTGTGCTGGAGAACCTTTGGCTTCAAGGTTTGTTCCTTTTGTTCTTGTTTCTTTGATCCATAAGTTTAACTGGTTTCTACCAGATGATATGAATCCAGCTCTGATTGACATGGATGAGATCTTGGATTTCATAATATCTAACAAAAATCCAATTCTTGTCATTCCTAAATTGCGGAAACGAGCAGAAGAGTGAGAGGCAGAAGCCGTTGATCTGTGGAAACACCATTATATGTGTATGATTGTACCAGATGCTTGTTCATGTTGTTTATTTACTGTTTTATATTTTAGTACAGATTAGGTCAATTGTCCCTGAGAATGAACTCCACGCATTTCGGAATAATTCGACTCCCTGTAACTATAAAAACTACGCACTCTTTTGTTGGTTCTAGTATATATCTTTTGTGAAGAACGAAATTTCAATGTCTTCAGAATCAAACATGAGACATCTATCATATAACTTTATACATGACCTTAGGATTATAAACTTCATCAATTTCACAAATAATTAATGATAATGAAGTAACTGTCTAGTGAACATACCTTCGAAACATCCAACATGGATGCTAATATGCTTTCACAACTTTGAGGAAACTTGAGTTTTCTTCCTTCACCCTCTTATCTTTCAAATATCATAGATGGAGAACTACATCCTTTCTCGAGTAGAGAGAGTATCAGCTTTCATGCAAAACAGTCCCTTTTAGATCTTATGTTCAACTAGTAGGTCTGACTGTTGAGCGGAATACAAGTAAGCTTCTAAATTACTGAGTATACATAGAGCTGGGTTGGAGATTCTGAGTCGAGCAAAACCAGGTTTTGCTACAGAGAGGAAAATTATTCCTCCCTCAGTTTCAATTTAGATGGCACACTTTCCTTATTAGTCTGTTCCCAAAAGAATGACACATTTCTACAGTTGGAAATAATTAAACTTTAAACTCTTTATTTTACCTATTTTACCCTTAATGAGAAACTTTTATAACCACACAAATGTCATGGCCCCACAAAGCTTTTACCCATTAAGCTTTTAAGACCGCAAGTGAACGTATGGGGGGGGGGGGGGGGTGTGAATTGTAGCCGATTTGTAAAACATAGTTGACTATGTATGAAATTAGTCGACTAAACTTTACACAAGAATTAATCCCAGCAGAAATAAACTGAGCAAACAGAAAAGTAAAGGAGACATAGCAGTTTTTATACGGCTTCAGTACCGGTGTGGTATCTACGTCCAGTTCCCTTGGGTCACAAGGGTTCTCTTAGATCTTCAATAAGCGTTTACAACAGTGATGGTTTTAGTACGTTCACCACCAACGATATACAACAAAAATATTTCTTTCTAATGTTGGCACAACTCTTGTTTTATTTTCTAACTCTTCCTATCTTTTGCGACACTTGTAGACTCAAGAATACAGTGTTTGTACTAAGAACTAGGAAGGTGTAGAAAAAGATGTGAAGTTGCGTGTTGTTCGATGCCTTTCAACTTCTTCCTTTATAGCTTGATGAGTCTTCTGATTCCTTGTCTTCTGGGATCGCATAGCAGAGATTATTGGACGCCTTTCCTTGTGAGGCATAGATATCAAAGAGTGAGACCCAAGGGTAGCCTCATGAATCTAGCTTGAAAGGGTAACTAGATTCATCCTTAATCTTGATGAATTGGTTCCTCTATGTATCCTTGATTAGAGCTTCCATAGATTGTTCTTGATTTGTTCTCTAGCCGTAATTAGCTCTATTTCCTTTCTTGCGCGCTTGAGGGTCTTTAGCAAGTCTGATTGATTGACTTTCCTTCTTTGTACTTTTATTGATTGATTCTCTTTCCATTTGATGCAAAGTTCAAAATACATAGTCGTTGACTTCCTCTGATTTCCCATATGATCTCAATGTCGTTGCTTTTTGAATCCGCACACAATAAGATGACATTAGTCAAGTTGTCTTTAGATTATTGAACATTATTAAAATTCTAAACTTAACAATCTCCCCCTTTTTGATGATGACAATAATCTAAAAAGAGTTCGACTAATTTAGGGGATACTTTCCTTTACGAGTGTACTTCTGCTCCCCCTGTCTTTGAGCTCTACTGTACCTTGTTTGTTGCTCCCCCTGTCTTTATACTCTTTTTCTTCTCCCCCTTTGATATCAATTAAAAAGAGCAAGAAAAGAACAACAGCTAATAATAGTACTAGTTAAGCACGCAAAAAATATATACAGCTAGCAGTTATACCGGGCATAGTCGACTTACATGCCAATCCAGACATAGTTTTAACATCTAACACACAAAACAAAATAAAAAGATTGTCTAAACAACCCAGACACTTAATTCCTTCCAAGAAAATACTTCAAGGTGTTGATCACTTTGGTGCAGAAACTGTCATGGGAGGCATCAATATCTTTTGTGACTTTGGTCAACTTCTTAGTTACATCCTGCATAGCCCTGATTCTTTAGCCTAGCCACATCTGCTCCAGTTTCCTTGGTTACTTCCCTGATCTTGTCCACCTGTTCCTGTATAGAGGTTAGAAATTCTTTGATACCTGCAATATTTTGTTGCATTAGCAGCAACTGATATGAGGAAGATGATTTGTTGGCTTCAGATTTAATCCCTCCAGTTCCCTGTCGAGGGGTGGATTCAGCTGCCTTGTCTTTCTTGAGCCAAATTCTCTCAATTAAGGTACATCCCATCATGGCAAATGTAGTCTTTTCATATGTGTTTGAGATGGTTTTAGGGGCATAGATTCACTTTCATGACTAGCAAGATGTGAGAGATTAGTAAACCATAGGGCAAACTATTCGCAGAAGATGAAACATCCCTGATGCTTTCAAGCATGTACTAGCATACCCAAGCAAACTAATTAATAGCCTTCCCGTTTACTAGACAGTACAAGACAAATACATCTCGGAGAGACAGGGTGCTAAGAGAACTAGTACGGGGTAGAAATGTGGTAGAAATAATGTGGGCTAGTACACGGTGTTCAAATTTCAAAATTTTTGGACCATTGTCAGGGGGGTTTTCAGACAACACACTTTTTGCTTCCTCAAACGACACTTCAAAATTATCAGGCTAAGAATGTTGCACAAATAAACTATACCCAACAAACGTTGTTGCAAAGATTTTCTCAAACTGATAAGCATGAAGAATAATATGAGTTCCTAAAACCATAGATTCTAGATCATCTTTATCGTTCACAAACATATTTGCATAAAACATACACACATGCTCTTCTAGACAGTGTCATCAATAGTAGCAAATAGAGAGACAAGTTTTTGAGTTTCAAACACAGAGATAACATCACAGTGAGAGGTTTTCATAGATCTCAGATTTACAATGCGACCATAAGCAATCAACTTCCCTTTGAAAGTGACAAACCTAGCCTTCTCTTCGGGGCCATAGAAATTCATCTTGTCTTCCGGGCCAAACTCTATGCTTTCTGTTTTCCCTCTTTTTTGAGATGATTGTTTTTGGAGATGGACTCCATTGGAGGCTTTCCAGCCCTCTTTTGGCAGATGAGAATATCTTCTTGAGAATCACTAGAATCATCCTCGAATAGTGGATGATCTGTGCTTTCTGAGATTCTACATCAACAGGATCATCAGTTTGATAGTTTTTCTTGAAGTGATGGCTTCTTCTGGGCATGGAGGAGGAAGGAAAGGGTTTGGTTTTGGCCATGAGTAAAAGAGAGTAGAGAGAGAGAGAGTGGTTTTCTTTGAGAGAATGGGAGATATGATTGAGAGGGAAGGGGGTAAAAAGGGTTTGAATGGACGCCTCGATTCTTGAAGAGACGTGTGAAGGGCAACTTAAAAGTTGCCTTCTGCAAGCCCACCGTCAGTTCAGTTATTAATGCATGTATAGAGTAATCAAGTACTAAGAGATTTTTCGGGCGAAAATTACGAAGAATAATTATGAAAACAATTCTAGACTTAGGCAATTGGAAAAATTTAGACGAGTTAGTCAGGAATTAAACAAATACCAATTTTGTCACGAAGGAAACAAAATCTTTCTTAAAGGAAAGGTTTTGAAATAATATCTGCTAACTGATTTTCAGTATTGACAAATTCTAATATAATATCGCCTTTAGCAACATGATCACGTATAAAATAATGCTTAAGCTCAATATGCTTAGCCCTAAAATGATGCACATAATGTTTTGAAAATCAAATAGCACTAGTTTTATCACATAATAGGAACACAGCTAAGACGTAAATCATAGTCTAAGAGTTGATGCATAATCCATAGAACTTGTGTGCAGTAGTTGCCTACAACCAAA
Source organism: Nicotiana otophora (assembly GCA_000715115.1). Lineage (NCBI taxonomy): Eukaryota > Viridiplantae > Streptophyta > Magnoliopsida > Solanales > Solanaceae > Nicotiana > Nicotiana otophora. The sequence continues at coordinate 161,585 of AWOL01S0041471.1, read as the reverse complement.
TATTCTGCTTTAGTTGTAGATAGGTCAACACAGCTTTGTTTCTTGCTGTGCCAGGATATAAGAGATTTTTCAAGTAATTGACATGTTCCACTTGTGCTTTTCTTGTCAATTTTATCTCCTGCAAAGTCTGCATCTGCATAACCTTTGAGATCAAAGACATTTAAACTTTCGTACTATAATCCATAGTCGACTGTCCCTATCAGATATCTGATAATACGTTTAACAACAGTCAAGTGGGATTTTTTAGGAGCTGACTGATATCTTGCACATTTGCAAACACTGAACATAATATCAGGTCGACTAGCCGTAAGATAAAGTAGAGAACCAATTATACCTCGATACATTGTTTCATCGACACTCCTACCATCTTTCTCTTCATGCAAGGTAGTTGACGAACTCATAGGAGTCCCTATGGCCTTTGCATTAGACATGCCAAACTTTTGGATGAGCTCTTTTGTGTACTCTGTTTGACTAATGAAAATCCCTTGATGTACTTGCTTGATTTGAAGCCCAAGGAAGAAGGTTAATTCTCCCATCATACTCATTTCAAATTCTCCTTTAATGTTGTTTGAAAAGTCCTTGCATAAAACAGTAGTACTGCCAAAAATAATATCATCTACATAGATTTGTACTATTAAATTACCTTCAGTCGATCGTTTGATAAAAACAGTAGTATCAATATTACCTCTATCAAACCCATGTTCGACTAGAAATGAACTCAACCTTTCATACCAAGCTCTAGGAGGTTGCTTTGGACCGTACAGGGCTTTGGATAGTTTGTAGACATGATTTGGAAAGGATTCATTTACAAATCCTGGAGGTTGCTTAACAAATACGTCCTCAGAGATGAACCCATTTAAGAAAGCATTTTTCACATCCATCTGAAATAGTCTGAAACATTTGTAAGCAACATAGGCTAATAAGATGCAAATAGATTCTAACCTAGAAATAGGAGTGAAAGTCTCCTCGTAATTAATTCCTTCTTGCTGTGAATAACCTTGAGCAACTAGTCTAACTTTATTTCGTATTACTTGTCCAAACTTATTTAACTTATTTATGTACACCCATTTTGTTCCAACAATGAATGCATTTGGAGGTTTAGGAATGAGTTCCCATACCTTATTCTTCTCAAATTGATCAGTCGACTGATCTTGCTGATCAGTCACCTCATCACTAGTGTGTTCACCTGTATTGATAGACTTTGAAACTATGGAAATTTACTCATCTTCAGGAAGTTTTTCATTCCTTAAGCGAGGGTTAGTGTCCACAAAAGCAACATGTATAGATTCTTCAATAGAAAGAGTATGCTTATTAAAAACTCTATATGCTCTACTAGAGGGAGAGTATCCGAGAAAAATACCTTCATCGATTTTGGGATCAAACTTACCAAGATTGTCTTTTCTATTGTTGTGAACGAAACATTTGTTACCAAAAAGATGGAAATAACTGATGTTGGGTCTTTTACCTTTCCACAGTTCATATGGAGTCTTCTTGAGAATAGGTCGAATTAAGCATCTGTTGATGATCTGTCATGTTGTGCTTACAGCTTTTGCCCAAAAGTGGTGTAGAAGAGAATTTTCCACAATCATAGTTTTTTCTATATCTTGCAAAGTTCTATTTTATGTTCTACCACTCCATTTTGTTGAGGTGATCTTGGAGATGAAAAATTATGGGAGATCCCTTGATCATTGAAAAAGTTCTCAAATGCTTTGCTTTCAAATTCTCTTCCATAGTCACTTCTTATGGAAGATATGTAGTAACATTTTTCCCGATGTACCTTCTTGCAGAAGACTTCAAAATTTCCTAATGCCTCATCTTTATGACTTAGAAAGATAACCCAGGAAAATCGAGAAAAATAATCTACTATAACAAAGGCATATTTTCTACCACCTATACTAGCTGTTCTAGTTGGACCAAAAAGGTCCATATGCAAGAGTTGAAGAGGTTTTATAGTAGAAACTATGTTTTTAACTTTAAAAGAGGACCTGATTTGTTTTCCTAGTTGACATGCATCACAGATTTGATCTTTTAAAAAATCTAGTTTTGGAAGACCAATGACAAAATCATTTTTAGAAAGTTTATGAATAGTATGTATGGTGGCATGATCAAGTTTTTTATGCCATACCCAAGGATCATCAATCATAGAGGCTAGACAAATCTAGTTACCAAGATTATTTATATTATTGATGGTTTAGAGATTCCTATCTCTATTTCCAAAAAGAATAACTTTACCTAATTCATCTTCAATAAACTAACCATGCTTTTTAAAATGAACCTCATAGTCATTGTCATATAGTTGACTGATACTGAGTAGGTTGTAGCCAAGTTCATCAACCAGGTACACTTTGTCTACATCACATGTTGAGCTGAGAGGAACTATTCCAACTCTAATTACATTTTCTTTTGATTTGTCTCCAAAGGTGACTGTTCCTCCATCTAGTTTGGTGACAATTTTGAACAGTTATTTGTCACTTGTCATATGTCTAGAACACGCGCTATCAAGGTACCATTTCCCTTTTCGATTCTTCTTGCAGTGTTCCTGCAAAAGCAGGTGACTTATTTTTAATGGTTACTGTTCTGAATATTAGCTTGACTAGAGGGCTTGGGCCACCAGACCCATCTCCTGTTATTCTTAAACCTACAATGATTAGAAGTATGACCAGGATTTCCATTAGAAAAACATGAGGGGTTATTGTAATTTTCAGAGACTTTTTCTCCTCTGATTTTAACCCTGTAGTGGTTAGAGGTATGACCATTTTTGCCACAATGTGTGCATGAAGAGCGATTTCTAATTCTAGTTGGTAAATTATGAGTAGCAAACTGATTTGATCTAACTAAGCTATGATTGGTGGATTTTCGCAATCCACTCAGTTGAAGTTGAAGTTCATTAACTTCATCTTGAAGCATATCTCTCTCAATTTCACAAACTTCTAATTTTATAGCCCGGTCTTTCTTTTCTCTTGGATTTTTTGAAGTTGATTCAGAACTTTCTCAATATCTACAAGAGCAATATCAATAAATGCTTGGAGTTCATGACAATTAGGACATGTAGGAAGATGTACCTCACTTGTTCCTTCGTCTTCCATGAGACCAATCTCACCCGAGTCTTCATCGCTATCTTCTTTGATGGCCATGAAACATATGTTGGAAATTTCCTTATGTTTAGATTCTTCTTCATCACTTCAAGCTCCAAAGGATTTCTTCTTTTGTAAATTCCTACTTAGTTTCTTTTTCAGTTCAAGGCATTCGGCTTGAATGTGTCCATGTTTTCCACACTCGTAGCATCTTCCGTCATTTTTGTCATTTTCATTATTCATCTTCCCTTTTATGATATTTGATTTACCTCTTTTGCTATTTCTATTTTTCCTCATCATGCTTGTTACAACTTTAGAGAGCATAGCTATATTCTTATCTTGTACTCCTTCTTCTTCTTCTTCTTCTCCTTCTCCTTCTTCTTCTTCTTCTTCTCCTTCTCCTTCTCCTTCTCCTTCTCCTTCTCCCTATCTTTCTCCCTCTCCTTCTCCCTCTTCTTCTTCTTCTCCTTCTCCTTCTCCTTCTCCTTCTCCCTATCTTTCTCCCTCTCCTTCTCCCTCTTCTTCTCCCTCTCCCTCTTCTTCTTCTTCTTCTTCTTCTTCTTCTTCTTCTTCTTCTTCTTCTTCATTTTCTGATTCAGCTACAGTTGCTTTAAATGCAACTATCTTTTTTTTCTTGTTGGACTTGCCTGTCTAAATGTGTTTTCTCAAACGCTATCAGATCACCTTTGAGTTCATCATAGGACATTTTGTCAAGATCTTGACATTCCAAAGCAATAACTTTGGGTTGCCAAATTGTGGGGAGACTTCTCAGAATTTTTCTGACTTGTTCTCCACTTCTGATTGGTCTATTAAAGGATTTCAAGTCTCCAAGGATTTTACTAAACCTATAGAATATTTCCTCCACTGATTCTCCATCCTTCATTTGAAACAATTCACAATCTCGAATCAGGAGATTAATCATTATCTCTTTCACTTTGTTAGTTCCTTCATATGTGACTTCTAACTTATCTCACATTTCCTTTGCAGTTTCATAGCTAGATATCTTTTCATATTCTTCTCCGCTTATAGCATTGTACAGTAGATTGTTATCCTTGGCATTCACTTCGATAACAACTACTTGTTCTTCAGTGTAATAATCAAAATCAAGAGGATCACACGAAACTATGATTTCACCGTCTTTATCCTTCTTTGGCGGAATTGGAAGATTTCTCTTTTTGATCACATGCCAAACCTTAATGTTATATGACATAGTATAGGTCTCCATGCGCACTTTCCAATGAGAGAAGTGTTGGCCATTGAAGTAGGGAGGTCATACCTGAGAAGTTCCTTCTTGAAATAGTGCTCCAACGATTGTATTTGATGCCATGATCTTTTCCTCACTTGCTGTTAAGCAAGATTCGTGAGTCATTGCTTTGATACCAATTGAAAGTACAAGAGGAGAGGGGGTGAATTGTAGCCAATTTGTAAAACTTAGTTGACTAGGTAGGGAATTAGTCGACTAGACTTTACACATGAATTAATCGCAATAGAAATAAACTGAGCAAATAGAAAAGTAAAGGAGGCGTAGCAGTTTTTATACTACTTCAGTACCGGTGTGGTACCTACGTCCAGTGCCCTTGGGTCACAAGGGTTGTACGTTCACCACCAACGATATACAACAATAATGTTTGTTTCTAATGTTGAGACAACTCTTGTTCTATTTTCTAACTCTTCTTATCTTTTGCGATACTTGTAGACTCAAGAATACAATGTTTGTACTAAGAACTAGAAAGATGTAGAAACAAATGTGAAGTTGTGTGTTGTTCGATGCCCTTCTACTTCTTCTTTTATAGCTTGATGAGTTTTCTGATTCCTTGTCTTCTGGGATCACATAGCAGCAATTATTGGAGGCATTTCCTTGTGAGGCATAGATATCTTAGAGTGAGATCCAAGGGTAGCCTCATGAATCTACCTTGAAAGGGTAACTAGATTCATCCTTCATCTTGACGAATTGGTTCCTCCATTTATCCTTGATTAGAGCTTCCGCAGATTGTTCTTGATTTGTTCTCTAGCCGTGATTAGCTCTATTTCCTTTCTTGCATGCTTGAGGATCTTTAGCAAGTCTGATTGATTGACTTTCCTTCTTTGTTCTTTGATTGATTGATTCTCTTGCATTTTGATTTAAAGTTCAAAATACATAGCCGTTGAGTTCCTCTGATTCCCATATGATATTCTTTCCTTTCATCAATGTCGTTTCGCTTTGAATATGCACACAATGAGATATCATTAGTCAATGCTTCTTTAGATTATTGAACTTTATTAAAATTCTAAACTTAACAACATGTTGCAAAAGTCTTCTTTTTTTTTTAAACACTGTGATGAGTCAAACTACTTCATCTAAAATGAAACGGAGAGAGTATTATTTATAGTCCGAAAAATGAAATAGAATGAAGAACAAAAACCTACGCTATCCTATCAATGCTATCCCAACACCCTGAGTCTTATCATCGAAAGGCCACCAAGTACATAAAACAAGCAAATTGGGACATCCCACCCGGAGAAATACATAGCATGCAAGCATACAATTCAAGCATGGTGTCCTAAAATTCCTTCTAACCCGGTGAGAACCTAAAATTGCCTACCAACTCCAAATTGAAGACGGGCCTAAACATGCTCCTAGTGACCGTTACAATCCCATTATAAATATAAATCATACTAATAAACAACAACTCACAAGTCATTGTATTGGAGCTGGCAAACTTTTGTGTATTTTCTTCCTATTGTACTTTTGCATCTTCTTGATACCATCAATGATACCACTTCATCAGAAAAAACAGTACAAATTTCACTCCCTGTTTGGTCGCTCCCAATTAACCTATAATCATATTTTAAAAATTATTTAACCTATACCTTAATTTTGACAACTTCAGACCAGTCGTCGCCTCCTCTTCTTCGTCCTGCGACCTATGCGCTCCTTTCTTCCTACTCTTCTTTTCCTCTTCTTCTTCTTCTTCTTTTCTGTCTCAAACACATAAGATTTTGTGTAATAGGATATGAAGTAGTGATTTAACACTAGGGTACGAGTTTTGAGTTAAAATCACCATTAAAGAAACTTGAAAACTCAAATCAGTAATTGAGATGTTAAGATCTAATCTTGAAATTATATAGGTATTTAAATATGGAGTTGAATGAATGTATACCAACATTGATTTGAAGATTTGAACTAGAAGTACAAAGCAGAAAACTCCACTAAAACTGTTTGAGTTTTGAGTTCAAATTTTTGAAGATTTTGCTAATGCCATTTTAGGTTTGTTAACTCAAAATTATTTGACTGAAATTCTTGGACCTGCATTTCTTGTTGGAAACGTGATTGAACATTGTCCGGGAGCGTGAAACTCGAAGAAGCATCCGGGACTCAATTATTGAACGTCTTCAAAGATACGAGTCTGAAGATTGGGACTGCAGGGCCAAACTTCAGACATTACCGGGTTAAACTTTGTCTGAAGTTCGCAACTATCAGGCCAGACTTCAGAAAAAATTATCTGAAGTTCAAATATAACAAGTTGATTTTGTCTAAAGTTTGCACTACAAACTGAAGAACTTCAGACTAATTTGTCTAAAGTTTGCACTATGAACTGAAGTTTTCCTGATTGCCTTTGCAAGTCAGGCCAAAGTTCAGGCAAAAATATTTGAAGTTTTGCTTTGATAAGGCCACACTTTAGGCAAAAAATTCTGAAGTTCAAACTTCAGACTTGTTGTATTTAATAAGCTTCAAACGGTTCGGCCTTGTTGAGAATTGACGCGAGAGCTTTGCTAATTAGTCTGAAGTTTATACCATGAACTGAAGTTTGCCTTGCACTATGAACTGAAATTTGCCTGATTGCCTTTGCAAGTCAGGCCAAACTTCAGGTGAAAATATCTGATGTTTTACTTTGATAAGGCCACACTTCAGGCAAAATATTCTGAAGTTCAAACTTCATACATAAATGTTTGCTATTTTAGGTCTGTATGTTTGAAGTTATCCGAAAAGTGGGTAGACTTGCGAATTTTTATGCAAAGTGGGTATAAATTCAATGGTGACCCCAAAACTGGGTATAAATGCAAAAGCCCCGAAAAAACAACAACTAACTCACAACGTTCAATACCGAACCTAAGTCCAATTAAATTTATTATTCAGCCCAATATGACTTTTAGCCCAATTCACATCATAAATTCATGGTCAAAGCCTAAATCCCTTTAGTTTTCAATGCTCCCCCTTTTGCAAATAACTCCATATGCCATCCATTCATTCACAGTCTTAGAAGAATAGGACATAATCCTCAATCAGATGGCCACAATATTCACCAACTAACAAGAATGAAATGGATTATAACGGATGTAAGAAACGGACCTATATGGCCACTGGCTGGATCTTTTGAATGAATGATGTTGTTGACTCGGAACCTCTTATTAAACCTTTCTCCTACTCTCGTGCAAAATCAATGAAATGAGAAAGCTAATGGAATCTGGATTGGGAGTAGACTGTCATGGTGGAGTACTAGGGATGAAGCTTGAAATAGGCGGTAGTTCAGTGTTCTTTTTGGAATAAGGAAAAACGAGTAGGAGGTGTTTGTTGAAAGGTTTCAAGGAGAAAATGTGAGGGTGGGTAACGTGAGACGTGTGGTGTAGGTAGTATAATTTAAACGGGTCGGAAAATGATTTTGTAAGAAACTCAAATATAAGTAATACTCATCTACTCACTGAATAGATGGATACTTTAATATTTATATCATACATTTAAAATACTCTTACGTGTTTTGTACAAAATAAACATTTACATTTTAGCAAAAAAAGGCACATGAGCTGCATATTATTTTAACTCAATAATTTGTAAACATTTGACAATCTATTGAACATGTGATTTAAGCTGATCAACAGATTTGACAGATTTGGAAACTCAAGCTGAGATTACAAACAAAGTGTTAATCTTTTGATCTCTGGACATTGCATATACATCTTTAAGTGTGAAAAATAGGCATGTATATTTTTTAAATTAGGGCTGCAACAAGTAAAAACTTCTTTATTTTTGTACTCTCTTTTTTTTTTAAAAGAAAAGTTGATAAAAAAAATAGGAAGCAATGGCTACTCCCCTCACCACCACGCAATCGGTCAGAGCCCAGACCAGCTCGATTCAGTCCTTAGATCTATCCACCAAGAAAGAAGTCACTAATCATTCCGTCTCATAATATGTGTCGTGGTTATTAAAAAAGATTTCTCAAATTATTTGTCATTTTAAAAGTTCAAGACAAAATATATTATATTTTTTCTTTTTTACCCGTAATAATTAATTATCTTAGAAAACTACAAACACATTACTTATGGATAATTTTATTCAAATACCAAGAAGTCTACCTTGTAATCTTAAACACTTTAATCAGTTTACACTAATGCATCAATATTTTAAATACCAAAGTTCTTTAGATCAGTAAATGTTAAAGAAGCATTCTTTAAATACCAAAGTTAATAGATTCAATATTTTGGTCATGAATAATTTCTGTAGTAATATTTAGATCAGGAATTTGTGGTCTAACATCATTAGCAACATGAAGTTCAGCAGGCATATTAAGATCTATTTGGATTAATGGAAATTGATGATTTTGTGTTGGATCCATGTTCATTTCAAGAATTTAGTGAAACATTCTTTTTTAAAGAAAATTTTAGGTGGGGAATGTTAAATTTTCAAATGGGACTAAAGTAAATTTCAAGTTGAATTTTTTTGCTCCACAATAGTTTTAGTTGGAAATTTTCAAAACACGTTTGAAATTTTGTTTGAAGGAAGATGAATGTCATTTATCTGTTGGAAGAGTTTGCATTACTGGTTTGTTAATTATCGTAGGTGTCTCTTCATATGTTCTATAAAGCAAATTAATTGCATTCACATTTAGTAAAAATATGGATAATGTCATTGATGGAGATGGCACATAAATTGAAAAAGTATTTAATAATAGTAAAGTAGTCAAAAACTATTCTTTCTTAAGGGGCGTACACAAGAAAATCACGACACATATTATTAGACGGAGGGAGTACTAGGTTATAATAAATGCACATAGGTAAAGCTAAATGTTTACTTTTTGTACATTGATCACATCATCAATTAGTATAAAGTAAAAGGGAAGAGTTTCTATGATATGATATAAATAGAAGAGTTCCACATTGTTGATACTCAATTTTGCCCTCATATTTTATAAAGTATTTCTATATATTTTTCAAATATTATTCTTCATACTGTTATTACAAGAGTTCCATACAAATAATTTTATCCCTTTTTCTTAGCTTTTAAATTAATTTTAGTATTTTAATTGGTAAATTTTTATTAACTACTCCGTTAAAATTACTTTTGGGTGATTAATTGCCCAAAATTAATTATTTATATCCACACGCATATTTTGTAATATTTTAATTTATTTTATATAATTATATTTGCATTTCTATCATTTGCATACTATTTGCAATAATAGCCACTATTTTCCAACAATAGTCTTTATTATGCTATTTAGGTTAAAATAATATTTCTCTATGTTTGCAATTATAATCTATTACTTTTAAAGTGTTGATTTCAAAAAATAGCATTTTTATCAACTACTGTATAATTTATTTAATTTGATTTTTGTGTATTTTTAATTGTAGCCCAATAAAGGTGCAAAGTTCGGACCAGAAATGGCCCAAAACACCATGCCCATCCGGCTTAACCCATCAGCAGCCCAAACCCAGCGCCCCAGGTCCAAACCAAATGCCACATACCTAACCCAACGCGATCTCTAATCCCAACCGTTGATCTTAGAGATCAATGGCTCATAACCCCCACCTCTTTTTTATTTTATCAAAACCCCTAACCCTAAACCCCATTTCCCCCAACCGGCCGCCTCTGTATTCTCTCGATTTTCCTTCTCTCTTATGTGAAACCCTAGTCGCCTTATCCCTAAACCTTCTCCGAATCCGGCCACGCCATGGATTCACTATGTGATTCACTTATCTTTTTCGTGACGCTTCGCTATTATGTATGCGTTCGTGGTGTTACTTAGTACTCGACCTATTTTTGGCAAGTACTACCTTACAAGAACAAGCCTGATTGACTTTTTATGAATATTTGGACGATGTTCCGTCTATATACACTCAACAAGGGATGATTTATGCATCCCTGGTTCGATTTACAGCCGCTAGACCCAACTAGGGTTTGAAATTGTTTTATCTCCTTTACCTGCTCTGTCACTGATTACATGTGATTTCTTTCCTTATTCGTGTTTGATTGATTGTTATCCATGTTGGTTTGTTCGATTAAACACTATATAAACCCCTTCCCTAATTCTCTTTGGACAGACCTTAATCACTGCTCTCTCTCTCACTCACTCACTCTATTACACTCGAACATCTTATGAAACTATTGGATTCTTGGCCGGCTGAAAGCAAAGGCTACCGCGATTGGTTCATTAACTTTCTCTGATGCAAGCACTGCTCGGAGCTAATTCGAAGCTCTTGTGAACTCTGAAGCACCAAATTTGGGTGTTCTCTCTCTCTCTCTCCCTCTCTCTCTCTCTCTCTCTATTAATGCTAATTAAGCCATTCGTGAGACTTAGTCTACTTTTTTTGCTTGTTTAATTTACTACTTGTTAGTACTCTTTTCCTTCACAATTATATTCCTTTTTATTTATGTGTATGTTCTAAGTCTGTGAACAAACATGGTTTAATTTTCCTGCAACTTGAACTCTAATGTTGTGTTATCATCATATGCTCTACTGATTTGTTTGTCTTAATGATATTTTCTGCAATTTTGTGTTCTATAATATTGCTTAAGACTTCTAAGATGAGCTCCAACATGTGTAGTCTATTCTTCCTATGTGCAGTCGACTGGAATAATTTCTGGCCCTCTTAAGTGTTGCCCGATTTTCATATTAACCTTGAATTTGTATATTTTTCATCTACCATGAGCTCTTGCTTTGCTTTAGATTTTTTTGAACTTTCTTGTGATGACTGATGTCTGCCTAGAATTTTAATATGTTAAGTCTCTCATGTTTGAACTAAGTGAACGTTTGTCAACTGATTTGGACCATGCCTACCAGTCTGCTTGTTTTTAAGAAATTCTATTTGGCTACAAACTAGTTGTGACCATTTCTTCATTAGGCTCTCATGTTGAAGACGTTCGTGTAAAACTGCTACTTGCTAATTTATGATCATGACTCTTCTAGATTCCCATGCTAAGGCTCCTATGTTTGAAGTCCCACTAAAGTTAGTTTCGGACCATGTTTGCTTTGAGTTTCTGCTTAGTGAACCTTTTGCTATCTTATAATGTTCAAACCTATCATTGTGAACCTGTTTCTAGAAAGCCACGACATGTGTCTACCCTATGGGTGCCATATGTGCCTGTAGGGGATTTTGTGTAACCCTGTTTTTATGTCTTTATTTGGAAATCCCTCCTCTTTGTTAGTTACAGTATTAAGGACTAAATGCCTAGGTCTTAAAGTTATTTGGTCGACCTAGTACGTAGTTTGTCACTTGTATTATTACGGCTGGTTTAGTATTCAGCAATAGGTAAGCAAGGCAGCTGTTTTATTATTTGGGCCGGACTGTTAGGCTAGTTTGGTACTGGGATCTGAAGCATATTGACATCCATCTGGAGTGTGGGCCTGCTAATCCACATATGGCTCCAAGTTTAGTTGAAGGCCCAAAAGCATCCCTGGGTTATTTTGTATTTGTGTTGGGCCTGTAATTGTTCTATTTGAGCCTATAATTATTTTATTTGGGCTTGTATTTATTCTATTTGGGTCTGTAATAACAAATGATAGGGAAATTAATGAAAGGGACTGGGGTACTCTAATTATCGTATGAATGGGTAGAAAATATGTATATTAAGTCTAAGTGCTTTATTTGCAATTTTGTTAGCCATGCTCTATTCCTATGAACTACCTGCATATAGACAACATGCCTATAGGCCGTTAACCTCGCATATTCACCTAGCGAACATGATCTAGGGCCCTAATTAACTCTAATATTAATCATGTCAACAAGACTTGTAACATGTTTAGAAATCATGCTATAGGATTCAAATTGACTTCGTTTGCTACTTGTTTGGCATGTTTTACTTCTGCATATAGACAATATTCCTATAGGACTCCGCTTTAAGTAATTGAGACTGTTTACACTGATATTTCCCTCAACGGTGTGGCTCTCTTAGAAATCATGACTATAGGATCAACAAAAGAGAACTTGTACCTTTCAACAGCTTCATGCTTAAAACGGTCTAAGTTTGATCATTTAGAAATCATGCCTATAGGACTCGCACAATGCAGCATGTCCGCTAACTTTTCATGTACGAATTCCAGGCTTAATTACTTATAGTTGATCTTCCACCCGCTCATCTAGTAACCATGCATTAGGCTTAACTGACTCACAAAGCAACTGCTCATTTAATTCTGATTAGGGAAAATATTTACTTGATCGTTTTATCGTCGTCTGTTTCTTGACAAAATATGTGTATATGCACCTATGTATGGAGCTAAACATGAAGCTCCCTTTGTGCTACTTGCATCTTACATGAAGTCCAACTTATTTCAAATATGTGACGCTTATTGTTTCTCATTTTGAGCAGCATAGATTGAGTCTAAAACCACTTATACAGTGCTCCAAAACCTCCTAGACCATAGGTATAGGACGGGTAGGCATGCATAGGACGCGACTTAGAATTTACCTAGTGCGCTTTAGGTGAACAACTTAAAGATAGTAATCGGGTAGCAGGAGATGTCCATGCTCGCTGGATAATATGAGTAGTCCTTGTACTTTAAGTGGTGTCTTTGAGATAATTTGTAACCTTACCCGATCTTTGGTGACACAGACTAGTTAAATAGAGTTATTTGCAATAGGTGCCCTAATGCACCTTAAAATCATTAGGTGGCGACTCTTCTCTTTTAACACTCATTTAAAAGAGTTGTCATATATTGAAACTTGCTTTTACGTGAAACGGGATGCGACAGCATGGCCACTCTGCTGGGGATATACTTAGGCTCTTACCATAAAGAATTTCTATTTGTGTGGATTATTGAATTCTTTCATGTACCTTCTGTCCCTTTATTTGCTCGAAATTGCTACATCATGAACCTCTTTTCCCCATCTCCTTTATTTGCTTCATTATGTTTTCGAATTTTTATGAATTATGCTAACTTTTTCCTTTGTCTTTTCTTTTTCGTTTCTCTCTTGCTTATTTTACCGCATTATTTAATACTGCATTTCTATGCTTTCACCATGTAAATTACTTGACTATGTGTTATCATTTTTGCATAAGCATGTTTTCGACATCATGTACCACTCGTGCCAATTATCAACATAGCGGTGCTTGATGAGTGTCCGTGCTTTTTGTAAATACCCTTGTCATCATAAAGTTTTATTAGCGGTAGACTAGTCGATCAGCGGTGCAGTCGGCGGTTACATGACTTTCCTCTCAAGTAGTCCGCTTGAGATTATCAATCTAGACCCTTATAAAAACCTACTCTGATTAAAAATGTGCATGCATCATGTTAAAACCTAGGATGGATTAAATACCCACGACGTATTAATCCGTTTAGATGAACCCTGTTCAAAGTCCGAAGAGATCTTTACAATCCCGAGGGACACATTCATGCTATGTGCATTGCTTAAAAAATAAATACCAACGTGTTGACTATTATTGCGTAATTAATCCAATCAGGAGGGGGAAGGACTAACTCTTTTGTTTGATGCAGAAATAAGGCACGGAATTTCCAAGTTCGGCATGGTCCAGAACATCCCTTCTCTGTTGATTGATTGATGGAACAACCTCGCACCGTGTGACAGAAATCATGTAAGAAGGGTACTGGGTAGTTTACCATCCTTGATGGACATCCGGCCAAGCAGAGAACTAATTGAGGCGGCCACTATGTTTTGGAATGAAAAGAGGGTTGTCTTTCGGTTTGGAAATATGGAGATGAGTCCTATTTGAAATTGGAGGTTTCGCCATACTTCCATGGGATAGTCCGGCTTTGTTAGTGCCAGAAAATCGTACACCTTGCGGTTTTCTGAAAATGGTTGGGTTCAAGAAGAATGATGAGTTGGGTTGCTTGAAGAAGTCTTACATTCCCTTTGACTTTCTCTACAAACGGTATGGTCATAGCAAATCATACCATTTATATCATTAGTAATTGGCCATTACCTCCATTGGATGGGTTCACCGTCGAGTTTATGTCTTCATAGTCTGTTTTCTGGGTTTGTTGATTTTTTCAATGTAAGGAGGGAAAATTCACACTCGTTTAGCAATGGTCGCCAATACCATGATGGAAGGAATCGAGGATAAAACTACACTATTGTTCCTATGATACTAGCTGAGATGTACCGAGCCTTGAACTGTTGCAAGCATGGGGCTGGATATTTTGAGGGGTGCAATTTTGTGCTACAGGTTTGGTTGTTAGAACATCTCCAAAGAGAAGACTACCATCAAGAGTTCCTTCGTAGGCCATTGAATGATTATATTGCCAGTAATCACCCAAAGAAGATGACATTCGCTCTAGAAAGATTTGCAAAGCCTGCGAATGCTGAAGGATGTGTACGGCTTTTCTGGAATCTGACTGACAAACAAGTACACTGGATGTTCGAGTGGTTTCCCAGCAAGGATTTCATAATCCGATCCAAGAAGACCACCCATTTGGTGTTGATCGGGTTGTGGGGAATTTACCCTTATGCTCTAATCAGGATGATAAGGCAAGCTGGAAGGAAACAAGTTATACCCCAGGTATCTAATATGACTCAGTACAAGGCCGACTTCAAAGGGTACATCATTCTGTTCAAGTTTGAGGCTTAGTATATGTGAAACCAAAAGCTCATTCCTGCCGTGGATAGAGGATGACATAACCGGGGATGTTAAACCAGGAATCAAGCAGAGAGGAAGGATCATAGATGAAGAGGCCGAGGCTCAGGTAAAGTACAAGAGGGTCTTTGAATCTATGGCCAAATACATGGAACATCATAAGACAGACATGGAAGCAATAAGGGAATGGAAAGAGATAACAAGCAAGTCGATAGAGAGGTTGGAGCACTTAGAGAAATGGTTGATGGAGTTGGAAGGGAAGATGAGGAAGAGGCTCTGGGACTCCCAGGGTATCGGCTATGACGAAAGAGGAAAGCTAGCAATGGCTTACTTACAACTCGACATGCGCGACCTTGGGAACGTGATCGATGGAGCCAAGAAGGCAAGGATTTGAGAAGGTCCATCTAGAAACAAGTAGAATAGGAGAGCTTTTCTTGTTTTATAGTTAGGTTTCATTTAGATTCGATGTAATAAGTCTTTCTGCTATTAGTAACTCTATATTATTATTTCTATTTAGTAATAGATTGGTTTAATTTATTTTTGCATTAATGGAATGAAGCAACATTAGCAAAAACTTCTCTAAGTTTACTTGTCGCTTAGGCCTACCTTGGGCACAACGAGGTCCCCAAATTAGGAGGCGAACCATCGCATGCTATCTGTTTAAATACTTCAAGACTCTTTTATTTCGTCTTACTGACTTGGCTACCTTTTGTTTTTCTTTCTTTTGATTATTTCCATTCCCAAAGGTTGGTTCATGCATTCTGGCAATATCAACATACCACACCAGATCTAGCGGTCCTCCCCCTCCTAGAGACATCAAAAGCAAGGGTAAAGGTAACATGGATGATATACGTGGGAACAGGAAAGACAACGCTCCTATGGCAGAGAATATGGAAACCTCAGATAGAAGAAGTATACCAGGGCAGAATGAACTAGTTCTGCAATTAGAGCAGAAGATTTTGGAGTTACAAGGCGAGCTCAAGCAGGTCTACAACCTCGCTATCCTCTCTCACCATAAATGTCCCCGACATCAATCACCAGAATACCACCACTCAAAACCAGCAACAACCCCAAAGTCCACAACCCCCGAATCTGCAACCCCAAGCTCCAAACAATACCCTACTACACAACAATACCACAACCCTACACTCCCAGAAAACCGAAACCCTCCACCATTACAAGCTCCCTAACAAGATCCTCATAATACAACCCAACAACATCCTCAAAATCTAACTAGTCGTAATAGCACCTAACCCAACCTGCTAGGTAAGCCAATTAACAACTATCCAATTACTGAGATTTATTAACAGAAGAAATGATAATACAACTGCTTTTATACAAAGAATTTACCAAGGACTTCTAGTACAAATCACGAGCTTCTAAGATTTAGAATTTCTCTTACAAGACTGAACTGAAATAAATACAACATCTGTTTGAAATGTAAATGAACAGAATTCAAATCTAATACTACCAAGGACAAATGATAGCCATAACTGGAAAGCAGGTACATCTTCAGATCCAGCTCCCGCCGTACGCAGTAACATCAGCATCCAACATCTGCATGTAAGGTGCAGAAGTATAGTATGAGTATAACCGACCTCATGTACTCAATAAGTAACAAACCTAACCTTAAGTTGAAAGTAGTGACGAGCTGGAATAAGGGTCGGAGTCCAACACCAATATCCAATAACATTTCATAATAACATAATAAAAGTGCTGAAAGAGACAACTCAGAGATAAATGCTCAACTCGTTCACAGTTTCGGAAAATTGGCATGCTTTTCAAAGATGTCAGTAAAACACAGTTCTTTTCACCAAATCACCAGAGATATGAGTAAGTCTGAAAACTGTAATTTTTGCCAAATATCTTTCAACAATAATTAAGATGTTTCATTTTCAGGTAGCATGAGAAAAGTACATCTCTATACCTACATGTCAATATGCAAGTGAAATCATGAATGTCACCAAAAGCGGGTAGTATGAGAAAATGCATCTATGTGCCTGTATCTCAAGTACGCATGTCAAATGCAATGCATCTAAGTGATGAACTCATGTACTCACACCCTCAGAGTACTCAATCTCACTGTCTCGTATTCTCTCTCACTATGCTCAATACTCAGCACACTCAGTCACTCAGTACTGTATAGGGCAGATTCACCCCAGGGCAGATCCAGTCCAAACATAAATAAATCCAGGGCAGATCTAGCCTAATGCAAATGAATCCAGGGCAGATCCAGCCCAAAAATCCATAGCAACTGTGCCCACAGTGGATCTGCAGACTCTAGAGGGGCCGATCCAGCCCAAGCGCTATAATAAGCCAAATCCTGGCATGAATAAGCCTGTTGTGGCGTGCAGCCCGATCCCATAAAGATCATTCACAAAAGGCCCAAACAGTGATTATATGATGTATAAATAAAGGACAATAAATATTGAGATCTGATATGCAAATAATAGCTGTGACCGAGTATAAATTTCAAATTAAGCAATTAATTCAACGTGTAACATGACCTCAGTGGGTCCCAACAGTACTAGCATGTGGCCTAAGGATGATTTCTAATATGGATCACAACGCAATTACTATAGCACGTAGAGATATCACGGTTACAATTAAGATTAGGCAATTACACAGTACCACATAAATAACCGAGTCATGGTTCACACGGTGCACACTCACACACCTACACGCCCGTCACCTAGAATGTGAGTCACCTCAACACCAAAAACATAACACGTATATTCGGGGTTCATACCATCAATACCAAGTTTAGAAGTGTTACTTACCTCGAACAAGCCAAATCCAATACCAGGCAAGCCAAACGATACTCCAAAAATACCATCCCATGCGTATCGACCTCCGAACGGCTCGAAGATAGACAAAAGCAACGCAAATACATCAAATAAAGCCTAAGGAATCAATTCCAAATGATAAAGGTCGAATCGTTACTCAAAACCCCAAAGTCAACTAAAAAGTTAAACCCGGGCCCGCACCTTTGAACCCGACAAAACTCATAAAATACGAAAACTTATTCAATTACGAGTTCAACCATACAAGTTTCATTCTAATCCAATTCCGAATCGATGTTCAAAACACGAAAATTCACTCAATGAAACTTTAGACAAAACCCCCCAATTGCTCTCTTGAAATCCTCAATCAAATGCCAAAAATGAAGATAGATTTATGAAATAAAATCAAAGCCGAGTAGACAACACTTATCCCAATCCATATGGTGAAAATCGTCTCAACGATTGCTTCACTCAGAGCTCCATAGCTCTGAATATGAATAAAATAGCCAAGCCTTTGATATATAGCTTCTGGCCAGGTATCATCGCATCTGCAACCAACTTAGCTGTTTCTACGGCGTCGCTTTTGCGGCAAAAGTTTTGCTCCTAAGAATGACCACTGGTAGCCTGCCCTCACACCTGCGGCAAAAAATCCGCTTCTGCGATCACATAGGTGCGAGTTAAAAAAATGCACTTTTGCGCTGCCATCGCCTCCGCGTTCCCAGCACCGCATCTGCAATCACGCGGGTACGGAAACATAACCTTGCACCTCCGACACTGCCATGATCCTGCCATGCCATTTCTCCGGCCACCGCCTCGCCTGTGCGAGGTCGCACCTGCGCCCAACATTCCGTATATGCGATCACACCAGGACTGCTCAAAAACCAGCCTTAACAAAAATTGATCTAAACGATCTGAACCCCGTCCGAAGATACAAACAAGTCCTATAACATAATGCAGACCTATTTGAGGCCGCAAATCACGCATAACAATATCAAAATGTTGAATTGCACCTCAAATCAAACTTAATGAACTTTGAACTTTCAACTTCCAAACCTCGCGCCGAAACACATCAAATCAACCCGGAATGAACTCAAATTTTGCACATAAGTCCCAAATGACCTAACAAAGCTATTGCAATTCTCGGAACCACAATCTGAATCCAATATTATCAAAGTCAACTCCCGGTCAAACTTATAAACTTTCCAAACCTTCAAATTTTCTAACTTTCGCCAATTAGCACCGAATTCTTATATCCAAATGCGAATTCGGGCATAGGTCCAAGTTTAAAATCACCATCCGGACCTAACGGTACCATCAAAACTCCGAATTCTTATATCGCCATTCTTGTTAAAGCTTCAATCATGAAATCTATTCTTCCAAATAGATTCCGAATAACTTAAAAACCAAAAGTGATGATTTACACAAGTCATAATACATCATACGGAGCTACTCCTGCCCTCAAACTACCTAGCGAAGTGCAAATGCTCAAAACGACTGGTCGGGTCGTTACAATATCTATAAGGATACTGTTATCTATAATATATAAAGATACTATACATATATTATACATTAGGATATTATACATCTATAATATCTATAATATATAAAGATATGTCTTTATCTATAATATCTAGATAAAGATATATCTATAATATATAACGATACTATTATGATATTATACATAAAATAAAAATATTTTATATATATATATATATATATATAACATAAATTAATAATTTATAAAAATATTGGTAGTTTTTATAAAAAATAATAAACAGCTTATCGCTTTATACTTTTGATGAATTCAAAATTATAATTTAGTAAAAAATATTACATTATTTAAATTTTAAGTAAACTACAAATGAAAAAACTAATCAAATATTACAATGGAAAAGAATGTACGAAAAGAGAGGATAAAGATAATTTTATGATATTTATATTTTGATTTAATTAAACAAATAACACTCAAAACAATTATTGATAAATTTAGACTATTGAAGAATTTCAGAGTAAGAAAATATATATATCTATGTTATATTAAAAGAGAAGTAGTATCAAAATATTAAGTCAATTGACAAGTTAATAAAAAGTTACATTAGTAAATGTATAGTACTAAGTCCTATACAAAACATGATGAGGTACTGTAAAACATGATGAGTTTCTTTAATTATTTTTAGTTTTCATGAATTTTTAATGTTTCTTTTATATATTTTTGTTATAATCCTATATTATTAATTCATAAATTTAAGAAATTAACGATTCATGGGGTTTACGCCCTATGTCTCTAGGCTTTGCCTCGCCCCGTATTAAGTAAAACATCTCGTCTCACGCCCTCGCCTTTTAAAACACCAAGGGAGACCAATAAAATTCGCTTTTTTATTGAGATTTACAATCCGTTTAATAAAATTATGTAACCTACATTTTACTCGAATATTTCAAAATCGCTTTTGAATTAATCAATCTTTGTCTTAAGAGAACGAAAGACTCTTTTTATGCTTGTGTATGATTCTCTTAGGAATTATAGTTACTATAACGATCCGACTGGTCATTTTGAGCTCTAGCTCGTCGTTCGGCGGTTTGAGGCCTTGAGTAGCTTCACTTCATGTTTTATGACTTGTAAATATGGTCGGAATTTAATTTCGGGAAGTTCGGAGTTGATTCGGAAGAACAATTCTCAATTCGGAAGCTTTAAGTTGGAAGAGTTGACCAAGGTTTGACTTTTGAGTAAACGGCCTCGGAATCGGGATTTGAAGGTTCCAATAGGTTCGTATGATGATTTTGGACTTGAACGTATGTTCGTGTTGAGTATCGGTGTAACAACCCGACCGGTCATTTTGAGAGTATTAGCCCTGAACCGCTATTTATTGCTCCCTCTATTTTATTTTGTGGTTACGTAACTTACCGGGAGGCTTGGTTTTTTGTTTCGGAGTGAAATGGGACACATAGTCCCTAAAATGCAAGTTTAAGTCATAGAAGTTGACCGTAGTTCGAATTGTGTGAAGAAGACATCGAAATGGAATTTTCACGGTTCCAATAGCTCCGTAGGTTAATTTTGGTCATAGGAGCATGTCTGGAGGTTGATTTGGAGGCCTGTAGGTCATTTCGGCGTTAATTGGAGAAAGTTGGAAAATTGGAAGATTTTGGAAGGTTTGAACGAGAGTGGACTATTTGGTATCGGGGTCGAATTCCGATTCCGGAAGTTGGAGTAGTTCCGCAATATGAATTATGACTTGTGTGCAAAGTTTGAGGCCAATTGGACTTGATTTGATAGGTTTCGGCATCAGATGTAGAAGTTAGAAGTTCTAAAGTTCATTAGGCTTGAATCGATGTGCAATTCATGTTTTTAACGTGGTTTGATATGATTTAAAGGCTCAACAAAGTTCGTATAATGTTTTAGGACTGATCGGTATATTTGGTTAAGGTCTCGAGGGCCTCGGGGGTGATTCGGTTGTCATCGGATCATTTTTGGACTTAGAGGATTGCTGGTGCTAGGCTGGTTCTGGTGTCATCGCACCTGCGGTGGGGTTGGCCGCAGGTGAGGACTCGCATAAGCGAGCTTTGAGTCGCATATGCGGAGCTAGACTTGCCCAGCAGTGGTCACAGAAGCGGGACATTTTCCGCAGAAGTGCCTTCGCTTCTGCGATGGCATGGAGTGTAGAAGCGCCAATGGTCGTAGGTGCGGCCGCGTTCCCGCATATGCGGGGTTTTATCCGCAGAAGCGGAAGGCTTGGACTTGGGTGATTTCCGCACCTGCGATGGTTTTTCCGCAGGTGCGGCATCGTAAAAGCGATTCCTTGTCCGCAGATGCGGTTTGACTAGGCAGAAAAGATGATTTTCGAGGGTTTGATTTCATTATCCAGTTTTGGACCTAGAGAGCTCGATTTGTGTCGATACTTCGAGAGATTTTCAGAGAAAATATTTGGATAAGGATTCTACACTCATTTTTGATTAATATTCACTAATCTACCATTAATTTCTTCATTTAATTAAGAATTTGGGTTGAGCAATTTAGGGGGAAATGGCGAAAGTTCTTAGACCGAAGTTTTGGGATTTGAAAGGCGATTTGAGGCCAGATTTGAGTAATTCTTGTATGGTTGGACTCGATTCGAATAGGTGTTCGGGTTTTGAGATTTTGGTCCGGTTCCGAGACGTGGGCCCTGGTCGACCTTTTGGAGCGATTTTTCAATTCTTTGCTAAAGTCGTAGATTTATTATTTAAATTAGTTTCTCATAGTTATATTTATAGTATGTAATTGTTTTTGGCTAGATTCGAGCTGATCGGAGTTAGAAAGTCGAGGGAAAGGCATTCTTATTGATTGATTGAGCGAGATTTGAGGTAACTGACTTGTCTAACCTTGTGTGGGGGAAACTCCCCTTAGGTTTGGTACTGTTATGGTATTTGCAATACATGAAGGCCATGTACGCGAGGTGACGAGTGCGTACTCGGGTTAAATGTTAAATATCTGGTTCTTGCTAAATGGTTTCCTTTTTAATTCCTTAACTGAGTTACTCTAGCATGTGTAGTCATCATATTTAGCCAAATGTCGCATGTCTACGTGTCTTATCTCTTACTTGCAATTTGTGCAACATGCATAGTTGGATTTCCTGCTTCCTTGATATTGTATTCAGTCTTTAACTGTAGGATTTGTTGCTGTAATTTAATTGTCCCATCAGTTATCTGTTGCATATTTATTTTGGGACTACGAGGCGGTACCTCGGGAGCGCCCCTGTTGTGTATTTACTTTTGGCACTATGAGGAGGTACCTCGGAAGCGCCCCTGTTGTGTATTTACTTTTGGTACTACGAGGAGGTACCTCGGAAGCGCCCCTGTTGCATATTTACTTTTGGGACTACGAGGCGGTACCTCAAGAGTGACCCTGTTGTGTATTTACTTTTGGGAATATGAGGGGGTACATTGGGAGCGCTCCTGTTGCATATTTACTTTTGGGACTACGAGGTGGTACCTCGGGAGCGCCCCCGTTGTGCATTTACTTTTGGGACTACGAGGCGGTACTTCGGGAGTGCCCCTGTTGCATATTTACTTTTGGGACTACGAGGTGGTACCTCGGGAGCGCTCCTGTTATGCATTTACTTTTGGGACTACGAGGTGGTACCTCGGGAGAGCCCCTGTTGTTTACCTCTATTTGCTGTGTTGTTATCTTTCTGTAATTTCTCATTGTTCACTTCTCAGTCATTTCATTATATTATTATATCTTCTGCATTGTTTCCTATTATTTCCAATAGGGCCATGACATGACCTCGTCACTACTCTACCGAGGTTAGGCTTGGCACTTACTGGGTACCGTTGTGGTGTACTCATACTACGCTTTTGCTCATGTCTTTGTGCAGATCCAGATGCATCTTACCAGCCCCAATATTAGTACGTTGTGTTGCTACTTAGAGACTTCAAGGTACATATGCCCGCGACCGCAGGCCTCAGAGTCCCCTTTTATTCCGCCTTTCTCTTATTTCTTTATATTCTGATAGACAATGATGTATAGGATTATTCCGTACTGTTCTTAAAGCTTGTGACTTATATCTCACCAGGTTTTGGGTTTTTTTGTATTGAGTTTTGGTAGATTCCTTTTATGAAATTATTGGGATGTTCAAGTTTTAATGTCTTATTTAATGTTTCCGCATATTATTTATGCTTACCTAGTCTTAGAGACTACGTGCCATCACGATATCCCACGGAGAGAAATTGGGGTCGTGACAATCGGGTGGTCCGGGAGCGTTTCAGCGCTTATTGTGGAAAGTCAGCATTTTGAAGGTTTTATAATTTCCTAAGTTTGGTTTGAAATACATTTTGGTGTTATCGATGTTCGGTTGGGATTCCGAGCCTTGAAATACGTTCGTATCATGATTTATGATTTGTACGTAAAGTTTGGCGTCATTGCGGATTGTTTAAGTATGATTCGGACGTGTTCGGCGAAGTTTGAAAGTTTAAAGAAACATTTTGATCGTCGATTTGTAGTTTTGATGTTGTTTGGTGTGATTTGAGGCCTCGAGCAGGTTCCTGTTATATTTTGGGACTAGTTGGTGTGATTAGACGGGGTCCCGGGGGCCTCGGGTATGTTTTGGGATGGGTTCGGACTAAATTTGGGTGCTTTGGATGCTGCTAGTTGCTGGTGCTGGTGTTGTGCAGCGCGATCACAAGGTGATGTACACGATTGCGAAGAAGGAATTTGGGGGGATGCTGGTTTGTGCTATGCGATCGCGACTTGGGAACTGCGATTGCGGAGAAGGAATGATGGGCCAGGATTTTTGCCTTATGCGAACACGGCGTTTGGTTCGTGAACGCGTAGTTCCGGGAGGTAAAGCTTCGTGATCGCGTGTGGAGGTTCGCGATCGCGATTGAGGAATTTTGGGCAGCTGGTTGTTATCCTTCGTGATCGTGAGGGGCTTTCCACGATCGCTAAGGAGAAGGGCCTGGGCGGAATGTCACGACCCAAAATCCATTAAAGGTCGTGATGGCGCCGGACACCGCTGTCAGGCAAGCCAAAAATAAATACTTGATTTGGTTCTCATTTTAATATTTTTGAAATCATATTTCCTTCAATTAAATAGTAAAAGATGGAATTTACAGAGTAAATAATAATATTTTTAACAAATTTCAATACAGGACAACCCAAATCACCCCAAAATCCGGTGTCACAAGTGCATGAGCCTCAACTAGTAATATAAACAAAAATGCAACATCTATCCCGAATACAAATTCGGAAAGGAGAAAGATAAATACTCTGAAGGAGGCTCTGCCGGCTGTGGGTCATAATGTGGAATGCAGCTCACATAAGTCTACGTATGCATACACGCCTCTGCTCTCACAAGGCCACTAGTCACATATGTACCTGCACAAAAATATGCAACAAGTGTAGCATTAGTACGAAATCAACTTGTATCCAGTAAGTATCTAGTCTAACCCCGAAGAAGTAGTGACGAGGGGTCGACATCGACACTTACTAGTGGTCCAATAATATCATGTATAGTAAGGAGGTGAGCAAATACGAGGAAACGTAAATAAATGGAATAAACAAGTGTAAATATGTGGTACAATTATCCTCCTTACAATAAACCCAAGCTCTTAACTAGCAAATTCCTCCTCAACCGGAGCATATACATACATACATACATACATATATAT
>AWOL01S0041471.1:76340-135211 GCA_000715115.1 Nicotiana otophora | reverse complement strand
TTATTCGGTGATAAATCGTGAAATCGTGAAGTCTCTACAATAGAAAGTCTAGTCTCAAGTAGAAATGTAAAATAAGGAATTAAACAAGCAAGGATAATCCATATAGTACAAGTACAGCATGGTGTGAACCTAAGTCTACCCGGACAATAACATGAATCTAACTACGTACGGACTCTCGTCACCTCGTACGTACGTAGTCCCCGCAACAAGTTGTACACATCAAATATACCACCTAGGGGTAGTTTCCCCCTCACAAAGATAGACAGGACACTTACCTCGCTCCGAAATTCCATCACCAGCTCCAAAGCTCTCAAACACCTCAAACCGATACCCGTCGCTGCAAAACTAGTCAATTAAGATGCAATCCAATCAAAATATACTCTAATACACGTAAATAATCAAGTTATAACAATTTCCAACTCCGCTTGAAAAATCGATAAAGCAACCCTCGGGCCCACTTGCCTGGATTCCGAAAATATTTGAAGACAAACACTACCCATAGCACTACGAACTCAAATATATATTCTCAATTTCATGCCCAAATTTGTGATCAAAATCCAAGAATACCAATTTCTAGGTTTTTCTCCAAAATCCCAAATTTCTACAAATTATCATGCTTGAATCCATGTATAAATTTTGTATTTAACAATCACTTACCTCGGCATAGATGATGAAAATCTCCCTTCCAAGAGCTCCAAAAATCGCCCAACCAAATGAAATATTGGTGAAATCAACCCAAACCCCTCTTTAAAAAACATTCTGCCCAGCCCGACCTTCGCACCTGTGGTCAAATAGCCACTTCTGCGGCTTCGTACCTGCGGAAATTCCATCGCATGTGTGGTTCAAGATTAGCCCAACATTTCCCGCATCTGCGGCACGACAGCGCTTCTGCGCCTCCGCTTTTGCAGCTCTTCATGCGCAGGTGCGGTCCCGCTTCTGCAAAACTTGACCGCATCTGCGGTCCCAGCCTTCCCCATCCAGAACCGCTTTTGCGGCTTCGCACATGCGGCCAAAACCTCGCAGGTGTGGTTACACCAGATACCAGCTGCCTTAGCATTTTGCTTAGTCCAAAAATCGATTTGTTAAGCATCCGAAACTCACCTGAGGCCCCCGAGACCCCGTCCAATCACACCAACCAGTCCAATAACATAACGCGGACTTGCTCGAGGCTTCAAATCACATCAAACAATATCGAAATCATGAATCGCACCCCAATTCAAGCTTAATGAACTTTGAAACTTGAAACTTCTACAATCGATGCCGAAACCTATCAAATCACGTCTGATTGACCTTAAATTTTGTACACATATCATGATCGACATTACGGACCTACTCCAACTTCGGGAATCAGAGTCTGACCCCGATATCAAAAAGTCCACTCCTGGCCAAACTTCTCAAAACCCTTCAAATTTTCAACTTTCGCCAAATGATCCCGAAATGACCTACAGACCTCTAAATCCACATCCGAACGTGCTCTCAATACCAGAATCACCATACAGATCTATTCCTAGACTCAAAATCACAAACGGACATCGATAGCATTGAAATGCACTCCAACCCAAATTTATGAAATTCTTCCAAAATGCCAACTTCCACAATAGGAGCCGCAACGTTCCCGGGTCATCCAAAAGCCGATTCGGACATATGCCCAAATCCAAAATCATCATATGAATCTGTTGGAACCTTCAAATCTAGATTCTACCGTTTACTCAAAAATCACCCTTTAGTCAATTCCTCCAACTTAAAGTTTCCGAAATTAGAATTTTCTTTCTAAATTGACTCCAAATTTCCTGAAATTAAATTCCGACCATGCGTACAAGTCACAATACCTGAAATGAAGCTGCTCGGGGTCTCAAAACACTGAATGACGCGCTAGAGCTCTAAATGACCGATTGGGTCACTACATTCTTTCCCTCTTAAACATACGTTCGTCCGCGAACATGCTAAGAACTGCTCAGGAGTTATCTGAAATCATTGTTTAACACCTCGTGCACCTACCCGTGCTATCATAACCCAGTTGAGCACATTTGCTCGAGCAAACCTGGAAATCCTTCCTTTTATCTAGTCAAATAAGCCTTAGAGCCAAATTCCAACATCTGAAATTCTCTACCAGGTCTGTTTCCAACATACGAGCACCGTATCCATCACTACATGATGTACCCACACATGATTTTATACCCTTACTGAATTCTTACCATGCACCGCGTAACTCATTTGCCTAAGGCAATCTTTCCAAGTCACAACAGCTAAAATTTCCACTAACCCGAAGCCTATGGTGTACTTCATGGACAATTAAGCCTTGCTTTAACTCTCGCAATACATCCACGAGAGAGAAGATATGTAGAACTCATAACCACCTATCGAATCACAATTTATAGAGTCTCTCCTCCTGACAAGAACTATTAACTCATTATGGACTGAATAACAATATTTACTCTTTAATATGCTTCATATAAATCTGTTCGCACTGATCCCAGGTCCAATAATCTCGTCTCACCCAGTACAAGCTGCTCAGGTAATAAGCCACCTCAGACACTGCCAAAAGTCTCATAGGATGCCACAATGTGCCAACAATCCACAAACTCGAATGTGGTACATAAGGAAAACAAATTCTGGAGAGAACTACTCAATCCACACAACTAATTTAAACAACCGATAAGATGTTATCAACCTTCCTCAGGAAATGGGAAGCAAAACGCACAATAATAGATGTGGGAAACTGTACTCAATAACACACTGTTGCGGCATGCAACCTGATCCACACATGATACCGTTGCGGCGTGCAACCCGATCCAACCATGATACCCGTGGCAGTGTGCCACCCGATCCAATCA
This sequence comes from Nicotiana otophora, assembly GCA_000715115.1. NCBI lineage: Eukaryota > Viridiplantae > Streptophyta > Magnoliopsida > Solanales > Solanaceae > Nicotiana > Nicotiana otophora. The sequence continues at coordinate 132,377 of AWOL01S0041471.1, read as the reverse complement.
ACATATCTGTGGCGGCGTGCCACCCGATCTAACCATATACCCGTGGAGGCATGCCACCCGATCCACACATAATAATTTAAAGAAATCACACATCAAGCCGTAACGCTCATGCACACGAAATGCTCGAATATAAACCATAAGCACGCCAAGTGCATAATAGAAATCCTGGGGAGACGGGTAGCGTCACGTGCTACAAAACTCAAGCACAACTAAGGTGCGATATATGATCTGCATCTCGAGAGCCATCCTACTCACATAATATCACAAACCATATGGGACCTCAATACGAGTGTGAATAATCAAACCACCTCACAACCCACCCAGCACAATAGAGACTACACGGAAAGGCCGACAACATAAATAACATCCAAGGCCCGAAGACCCCTCCGAAAACAGTGCTATACTGAAATGAATATATCCGGCCTAATATTGAGCCCATATTCATATTTAGATCCATCTACAGACCTCAAGTCGATTCTGATCGTACCGCACTAGGCTAATAACCTTTAAAGGATCCACAACAACCCCTTTTTTTCCCATGACACATAAGAACAACCGCCAAATCCGGAACAAACTTCCACAATTCACAACCTACTGAATAGAGTGCCTTTCAAGCCTAAACTCTCACATTAGCGATTTTACCAAATCTCCATACTTGGTTTCAAATCTTTAATCAATCAAGTGACTACATGTCACACTTATACAATCTTCCCGTGGGATACACTCCCACGACCTTCCGCACCAGGTAACCAGCCTGCACATCCATACCACTGGACATACTAATGCTGTAAAGCAAATCAAGAAGCCACAAATCAGTACACAAAGCCTCTTACACAGGACACCGATCTCAAGTGACACCCAAGACAATACCGGCTTACTCTAACCATCTGAATCCTTTCTTGCTCATCCGAGCTCGTGATATTCTCGCCAACACCAAACGAAAACCTTGATCATCAACTTCCAATTCCCATGCCGCTCACTGTGCCTAGCATGCTAATACGCGACAGTACAAGAATTTCACCATAACTCTTGAACCACTAATAGAATAGACACTTCATATATAAACCTTTTACTTAACTCATTTCAGGAGAACCATTGCAACACGTGACTGAATTCATATAACTGCAGAAAATACAAACCTCAAGTAGTGGTATAAACTACCATAACTCTTCCAGGATCCATCTACACGTAACATGCCATAATACTCGAATGCCTTCAAATAAAATCAATTACAATGGCCGTCAAGCCTCGCACATACTGCCACAAATCACATGTACACTTAACACGCTGAAGGAACCATTGCTAACAGATCCGACTTCTTCAAAATTACTCTGAACTTGCCTTAGGAATAATAATAGCTCCATTCAAAACATCATGAACCCAAATCCGCACTCATCCTGAGTAACCTTATTTTACGAGACCACGTTGTCTCAAAACCCACGAACCATCTCATACCCTCCTTGTGCGCATATTCACATCTTCAACTGGTACACGCATTCTGATAATTTCTCTATGATTCCGAAGTTATTTTCTCCCATTCTTTCACTGCTACACCGCATACCGAAGATAACATAGAACACTCCAAGCCTCTTTCATAATCCGCTATAGCAGCTCGATACTTAATCATACTACAGACTCGAAATCCTTAGGTACCACACTTTAACTTTCGAATCTACTAGGACCGTTGTTGAGAGTCACCCACTCTGACTTGGTCCCGAATATAATCAAACCCCAAGGCTCTCCTAGCACACGAACACCCTCTCAAAGAAGCACCCGAGTGAATCACTTTCCTTGTAAATCGCCTCTACACAAGCATAAATCCTGAGTCTTCCCCAAGCCTGAACATGAATTGATAAGGCCAATTATAGCACACATTTATCAAATTATTTGCTCAAGTTACCACTGGTGTTTTCTTTCCTTAGTCGTAATAACCCATCAATACACTGATAACCAGAAACCGCACAAGTTGACAACTACGCAATCTAATCATAGATGGTGGGGCTGTCCCACTTAGCATGAAGCTACAATTACATAACCCTGGGACCCGTCGAGGTTCCTTCTTCCCTATTGACATCAGCTAAAAGTCTAACAACGCATTCCAAAATCGAAGTCATGTTGCATCCAAATAAAATCCATGGTCCTAGTCACTGCCCATCACGATTCCCAAATTGCTATAAGCTTCCCTCAAGGCGTGTGGCTATCCTACCACAGAACCCATATGCTACTCTGCCACTCTCCCACTTTGGTCAAACCCTCTCCCTTAGGAAAATCCTCGACTTCTACTTTTTTCACTTGACCTCCTGACAATTCAACCACCACAAGACACCTCCCATATGTCCTTTCTCATCCTTCGCTGCCCAATTGTTGCTCCAAACCCGAATCTATTTCTGTAACATCCGATCACATGAGTCTCCACTAACTCTAAACCTCTTAGAAGATCATCTTTCTCGAGCCATCAATACTAGAAGTACCAATTTGATTCTGAAATCGCTACACTCCGATATCTCTAACAACTGCATATCGGACACCATTTCATAACACCCTGCCCCATAGGCAAATTGAAGAAGACCATAACATCGGCGAACCTTAACGCGTTCAACAAGGACGATGAAACCACATCACAATTGAGAACTCTACCACGCTCAAACATACCAAGTCCTGTTATTCCATCAACACAAATCTAAATATTCCTAGTCTGATTGCCTTTCCTCCGACGGAAATAAAATGTTGTGCACTGAGTAAAACCTCCTTTCAAGTCATACACTACCTCGACGCATAGACAGGCATCCTACCACTACACAAAGATGATGCGATAACAATGCACGAATCGTCATAACAATTAATGCCAAATCTAAAAACCGTAACAATTAATGCTAAATCTCAATATAGGACAACCAAAATTACCCCAAAACCCAGTGTCACAAGTACATGAGCCTCAACTAGGAATATAAAATAAAATACAATATCTGTCCGGAATACGAATTCGGACAGGAGAATGATAAATACTCTGAAGGAGACTCTGCCGACTGCGGGTCGTAATGTGGAATGCAGCTCATGTAAGTCCTATTATGCATACACGCCTCTACTCTCACAAGGCCACTAGTCACATATGTACCTACGCAAAAATGTGCAGCAAATGTAGCATGAATACGAAATCAACGTGTACCCAGTAAGTATCTAGCCTAACCCCGGAGAAGTAGTGATGAGGGGTCGACATCGACACTTACTAGTGGTCCAATAATATCATGTATGGTAGGGAGGTGAGCAAATACGAGGCAACGTAAATAAATGGAATAAACAAGTGTAAATATGTGGTACAATTATCCTCCTTACAATAAACTCAAGCTCTTAACTAGCAAATTCCTCATCAACCAGAGCATATATATATATATATATATATATATATATATATATGGGATCTCATCAGATAGATCATCATAACTCAAATCAGGAAAACTCGTAGATATACTAACTTTTTTCCAAATATTATGCACGAATACATGAGGATATTATATAGGAAATGCCAAGGCGTACGGCCCAATCCAACATAAAAATTTAAACTGTGCACTGTCGAGGGTCGGGCCCGAACCATATATACTTCTATTAAACTGCCGAGGTGAATGGCCCGCTCCCATGAGAGTGTGGTACATAAATCCTACCGAGGCGAATGGCCCGATCCTATAAGGGTGAAATACAAATTCCTGCCGAGGCGAACGGCCCGATCCTATAATAGTGAAATACATAATTCAGCCGAGGCGAGCGGCCCGATCCCATAAGAGTGAAATACATAATCCTGCCGAGGCGAATGACCCGATCCTATTAGAATAAGAAGCCTTGACGGGACCTTGACCCCACTCACGAATAAACGTGTGAGTTGTAATTTCTTTAACAAAAACCTTTCAATGAAGTGTGTGTATATATATATATATATATATATATATATATATATATCGCGGAAACATGCCGTAGGAGGAGTAAAGTTATTCGGTGACAAATCGTGAAATCGTGAAGTCTCTACAATAGAAAGTCTAGTCTCAAGTAGAAATGTAAAATAAGGAATTAAACAAGCAAGGATAATCCCTATAGTACAAGTACAACATGGTGTGAACCTAAGTCTACCCGGACAATAACATGAATCTACCTACGTACGGAATCTCATCACCTCATGCATACGTAGTCCCCGCAATAAGTTGTACACATCAAATATACCATCTAGGGGCAGTTTCCCCTCACAGAGTTAGACAAGAGACTTACCTCGCTCTGAAATTCCGTAACCAGATCCAAAGCCCTCTAACACCTCAAACCGATGCACGTTGCTCCAAAACTAGTCAATTAAGATGCAACCCAATCAAAATGTACTCTAATACTCATAATTAATCAAGTTATAATAATTTCCAATTCCGCTCGAACAAGCGATAAAGCAGCCCTCGGGCCCACGTGCCCGGATTCCTAAAGATTTCAAAGACAAACACTAACCATAGCACTACCAACTCAAATATATAATTTATTCTCAATTTCATGCCCAAATTCGTGATCAAAATCCAAGAATACCAATTTCTAGGTTTTTCTACAAAATCCCAAATTTCTACAAATTTTTATGCTTGAATCCATGTATAAATATTGTATTTAACTCACAATAGGCGGGAATCACTTACCTTGACATAGATGATGAAACTCTCCCTTCCAAAGGCTCCAAATATCGCCTAACCAAATGAAAAATGGGTGAAATGAACCCAAACCCTGCTTTAAGAAACATTCTGCCTATTCCGACCTTCGCACCTGCGGTCAAATAGCCGCTTCTGCGGCTCTGCACCTGCGGAAATTCCATCGCAGGTGTGGTTCTAGCTCAGCCCAACATTTCTCGAATCTGCGGCCTGGCAGCGCTTCTACGCCTCCGCTTTTGTGGCTCTTCATGCACAGGTGCAGCCCCACTTCTGTGGAACTTGACCGCATATGCAGTCCCAGCCTTCCCCAGCCAGAACCTCTTCTGCGACCCTCTTGGCCGCTTCTGCTGCTCCGCACATGCGGCCAAAACCTCGCAGGTGTGGTTACACCAGATACCAGCTGCCTTAGCATTTTCCTTAGTCCAAAAATCGATTTGTTAAGCATCCGAAACTCACCTGAGGCCCCCGAGACCCCGTCCAATCACACCAACCAGTCCAATAACATAACACGGACCTGCTCGAGGCTTCAAATCACATCAAACAACATAGAAATCATGTATCGCACCCCAATTCAAGCTTAATGAACTTTGAAACTTCAAACTTCTACAATCGATGCCGAAACCTATCAAATCACGTCTGATTAACCTCAAATTTTGCACACAAGTCATGATCGACATTATGGACCTACTCCAACTTCCGGAATCGGAGTCCGACCCCGATATCAAAAAGTCCACTCCTAGCCAAACTTCTCAAAAACCTTCAAATTTCAACTTTCGCCAAATGACCCTTAAATGACCTATGGACCTCCAAATCCACATCCGGACGTGCTCCCAACACCAGAATCACCATACGGAACTATTCCCAAACTCAGAATCCAAAACAGACATCGATAGCATTGAAATTCACTGCCACGCCCTAAACTCGGGGAGAGCGACCGGTGCTCAACCGAGAGAACCCAGCCGAGCAAGCCTGTTAGATTTCCTGCTACCCAAACTCATTCATGAATAAAGAGGATATGTACTCCATTAATCAACACTGAAAAGATTTCATTAATAACTTTCATTTCATTCCCATTAGCTGCTTCATTTATAAATTCCAAAATATTACGAGTTTATAGAATTAATGAAAAACATGATTTCCACGTACCAACATTTCTATTTTAATTCTCAACATCAACCATAACCCACAACCTGTCTACGGAACCTCTAAGTACAATGAAAGAGTAATATGGATATGCTGGCAACAAGGCCCCGGCTATATCTCAAAACACAGTACATGAGAAACAAAAGGTACATGACCCTCGAAATGAAGTGGGGCTCACCAAATCAGCTGAAAAGAGTGTACTACTATCACTGATCAATGTTGCCTGCTGAAGAACCACCTGCATCCATTAAAGATGCAGCGCCCCCGACAAAAGGGACGTTAGTACTGTCGAATAGCACTAGTATGTATAGCTAAAAATCCTCTTTCAAAATAGAATGCCCATATAAGAAAAGGCAACACATAGAAACAGTAAGTCACAATCAACAATATCCAAATGTCCAGTTAAAACATAATAATTTTCAAAATACGAACTTCATATATAATTTTTGGTGGGAGATCATTAGCACCGATATACCACCGTCTTTATTAGCACAGAGTGCGATCATGCTCGATCGGCTAGGCCATCTCCCCACAGATAATGTGGTTTGACAGGTGATGCGAAAGAACGTTATTACCAAGAGTAGTACCACCATGTGCGCAACATGGCGTCTGATCTCCATCCGATCAGCTAGGCCGTCTTCCAACATATGCTGCGTGGGTTGACTTTTTCAATCCACAAAGGTTTCAGTTTCATCCCAATTAAGGGGAATAATATCACAATTACCCAAAGGTTCCAATTTCATCCCAAATAAGGGGAATAATCACAATCCACCCCTACACCGGCATATGTAGTTTCAGGTATGGGCCTTATGACCCACCCTTCCTCGGTTTTGCTAATAATGCTCCCAAAAATATTTTTGATTTGATTTACAAACAGAAATATCATAAATACAATTGTACTCACCTCAACATCTTTCACATTGTATATATTCTCATTAGTATTTTAAGTCATTCACAACGACAATATTTTCTTGGCTCATTAGGCTATTCACAAGATTCTTTATTCCTGGCACGATGGCCGTATTTCATATTCCACACTTTCACTTCTTTCAATTTCAAAGATCACCATCAAATATCAACATATAGAATATTTCAGAAATCATATACTTCAAATCCATTAGAAATGGGAACTTCAAACACGAATCTTCCCAAAGAATGAGGCATACCGACCACAAATATAAACACATATGAAAAATCATAAACAATCAATACACTATTTATTCTTGCAATACTTTTCTCCAGAAATGACAATGTATAATTTCAACACATGAGTATATAGAACTCGAATCACATTGGATATATTTATAAAGTAAAGCATTAGTTAAAGCAGCCACTGGTGGGCATGAATTGAGTGTAAAAGCTCTTAGGCAAATTCTATTTTTCCAAATCACTTTTAAAACGGTGGAGTCGAGGCATATTTCATATTCTTTATCGCATCCTCTAAAATCATATGCCCTAGTAGCCACAACATAACTTAAATTCTTGGCACGTTGGCCACACTCTATTTCTTCAATCCGCTTATTTTATTTTCAAGCATCTTTAAAGATTATCAACAACAAAACACTTCCAATCAAGTCTTTAGGTACACATATGAGCAATTATGAGTCTTAAGAATATCGAGTTTTTTCCACCCAATTGGTATACTAGTTCTCATTTAAAACACGACTCAAAGCCACAACAGTTTAATACGCAAACCATACTTTGAACATCTATCTTTCGACATAAGGCTTATTCAGAATAAACAAGTTTATAGGGAATAACCCGGAATATAGAAGTTAGGAATCTTGAGCCAATCATACTTGATCTTACGGAAACATTATGGATATCTATTCTAAGAGAGAAAGTTTAGCCAACATACCTCACTTTGAGCTTTCCTTAAATTACTACAACGTTCTGGAAATTCTAGCAATCCCAATCTATTTTGAGCCATAACAAAATTGAACCATAATTAGGAAGATATTCATGGTCTCAACTTATTTGAGCATTTTATCAAACACTATGTGTGCAAATTTAACTACAAAGTTCTTCTACAAGGTTTCCTTCACTCCACAACCCAATCTTTACTTATTTGAGCTCAAGAATCTTCCCAAAAACCTTATTAGTACAAGCATGTACAAATAATACTCTTATACCCAAGAATCATACTCCAATTCAACCTTCTTTTACCCAAATTTGAAAATGAAAACTAGGGTATGGAACCTTACCTCTTAGATGAAGATCTTGTGGGTTTTCCTTGTTAATCTTCCAAGATCTGAGCAAGACTTGATGAATAATTAGCCTAGGGTTTCCTCTCTCTCTAAAACACTCTCCCTTCTCTCTAAAATATCAGATTTTTGGTCCAAAATGGCCAAAAACGTGTATTTAACGAAGTAGGGTCGGGTTTTAAAAACCCAAAAATGGAGCTTTGGAACAGGTTCTACGGTCGCATATACGACCGCATATCGGTCTCATAATCGGTGTCCAAAATGACCAAAAAGTCTGTCCAAGTCTGCGATCACTATGCGGTCACATAATGCACCGCAGAACAGTTATGCGGTCACATAGTCGACCACATAATTGCTCCCAGATGAACCCTCTCCTGCCTCACTTCTGCGGCCATTATGCGGCCCGCGAAGTGATTATGCGGTCGCATAATGGACCGCATAAACATGCTTTTTCGCCAAAAATTTTCCTTTACTTTCCGGTGCATTGTTCTAAAATACTTTAACACGTATACTACTCCGGCACCACGAAACCTTGAATTCATTTGCAAAGTTTTTTACGGGGTTGTACACTTAAATACTTTAAAATTTTCCGGGGTGTTACATGTACTCCAACCCAAATTTATGAAATCCTTCCAAAATGCCAACTTCCACAATAGGAGCCGAAATATTCCCGGGTCATTTTAAACCAGATCCGGACATACGCCTAAGTCCATAATCATCATACGACCCTGTTAGAACCTTTAAATCCCGATTCTGAGGTCGTTTACTCAAAAATCACCCTTTAGTCAATTCCTCCAACTTAAAGCTTCCGAAATTAGAATTTTCTTTCCAAATCGACTTCGAACTTCCCGAAATTAAATTTCGACCATGCGTTCAAGTCATAATTCCTGAAGTGAAGATGCTCAGGGTCTCAAACCAGTGAATGATGCGCTAGAGCTCAAAACGATTGGTCGGGTCGTTACACATAATATTTTTAATTACGGGTTTTGGCAACTTTTCTCTCATTTTCTCTTGGTTGGGTGCTTTTTTGGAGCTCTTGAATGGGAGATTTGCAACATCTATTATGAGGTAAGCTATTTCCACTTGTTGTAAGATAAATTCATGAGTTACATATGGATTTAAACATGAAATATTGTAGATATTTTGGGATTTGGAAGAAAACCTAGAATTTGATATTTTTGGATTTTGACCAAGAAATTGGACATGTAATTAGGAATAAATTATATATTTGAGTTCGTGATGTTATGGGTAATGTTTATCTTTGAAAAGTTTTGAAATACGGGCATGTGGGCCTGAGGGTTGACTTTGTTGACTTTTCGAGCGGAGTTGAGAATTGTTATAAATTAATTAATTATGATGTTGAAGTATATTTTTATTAGTTTTCATGATTGTTTGACTAGTTGCGAATCGTTGGGCATCGATTTGAAGTGTTAGACAAGCGTTGGAGCCGGTTATAGAACTTCGGAGCAAGGTAAGTCTCTTGTCTAACTTTGTGAGGGGGAATTTACCCCGTTGGTGTTATATCTATTATGTGCTACATGTTGTGGGAGTTACACACATATGAGGTGACGAGTGTCTGTGCGTATGCTAGAGTTCCTGATTATGTCCGGGTAGACTGAGATTCACCCCATGCTTTAACTGTATTATTTGAGTTATACTTGCCTGTTTAATTATTTTGTTTCGCATTATGACCTGAGACTAGACTCGCGTAGAGTAATGGACTCGCTATATAAGAAATTTGACGAGCTACTTGATTAGCCGTGGAAATTGTGCTTCCCTTACGAATTTTTTCCGCATTGTGCGTATTCATTGAAAAATTTTCTTAAATTTCATAACTCACACATACATTCGTGAGTGGGGTCAATGACCCGATAAAGCTTCCCACTCTTATGGGATCGGGTCGTTCACCTCGGCAGGATTATGTACCACACTCTTATGGGATTGGGCCATTTGACTCGGCCAGATTATGTACCACACTCTTCTAGGATTGGGTCGTTCGCCTGTGCAGGATATGTACTACACTCTTATGGGATCGGGTCGTTCGCCTCAGCAGGATTATGTATCACACTCTTATGGGATCGTGCTGTTCACCTCGGCAGTATCATGTAACACATTCTTATGGGATAGGGTCGTTTGCTTCGGCATTTCTATAAACCATTCTTATGGGATCGTTCCATTTGCCTCGACAGTATCATGTATCGCAATCCTATGGGATCGGGTCGTTCGCTTCGGCAACTTCATTAAACATGATAAAGGATGAAAAATGCATATTTTGAGTGTGTTTGTGTGTAATTCTTGTGTGATTTGCGGGAGTTCACACCGCTTTTGAAGTGAAAATATGCTCATTACGTGTTCTTATGCGTAGGAACAAACTTATATGGAAAAGGATCAAATAGAAGAAAAATTGGTGAAAACAAGAGCTGAAGAGAAAAGTCCCGGACAGCGAAGCGAGGTTCACTTCGCCAGACCGAGACCATAGCAGAAGAAACCTACTTCTCTAATCCGAAATAGGAGAAAGAAAATCAACCCCATACAAATCCTCGTCACTATAAATACATCCTAAACCGTAATTTTGGGATGGGAGACACTACTTTGGAAGGAGAGAAAACTTTGGGGAGGCAGGAACATGCTTCTTGAGAAGGATTCAACTTCACGTTTTTCCTCTTTCTTCATTATTGGTTATGAATTCTATTATTGTAGTTTTGCATACTATTATGAATAGCTAATTTGTTATCTAGGGTTTTGATGGAACCTTTTTGAGGATGAATTCTTGTTATGTTTTTATATAATTGAGCCGTTGGATTTCTCTACTTGTTCAACTACGTGTTTGTTGTTGTTGATTGAATGACCATCAATTAACTGTGCCTATTTAGTGTGTACTGCTCAAGAGAGAGTACGCATTTAGGTAGTTGTTGAAAAAAATCACTCCTAACACACGTAGAGATCAATACGAAGGGTTTAAAGGCGGGATTAGAGACAACAAAACCTTGGTGCGATCGTAGTGAGCGGTGAATTAGTGCCAGCTAGTGTAGTTCGAGAGAATACATCTAGTAAATTGTGATAGTTGGTCGAGAGAGAATTATGACAACCAAAGTACTCACGATCGGTAAAGAATAATTAGAAAACATTATAGAAGACAAGCGAGAAGGATTCCGACAACTAGGAAAATCATAACTCTAGACCTCCTTAATCTTGTCTCCAACCCTTAGTAACTTTAGTTGTTAATTCACTCCTTTAATTTGTTATTTAATTGGTTTAAATTAAGAATCTTTATATTTATAACTTAGGAATTGTTTGAGCTTATCTTCTTCGTGATAGTAAACAGTTGTAGCTAAATCTTAGTTCTCTGTGGGATTCGACTCCGGACTCTTAGACCGGATTATATTTGCAGCGACCACTTGGTCCTTTTTATAAGGCATAGTTGGGCATGATCAAAACACTCTTATGGAATCGGGCCATTTGCCTCGGCAGAATCGCTCTTAATATTTGACAAACAGTTAGTGTATCCGTGAGTTTTCCTGACTTGAGTTGTGATGACCTATCTGGTGGGGACCATATTATATACTTCATTTGAGGAGTAACCGATATTTGAGGAGTTGTATTTACTGTTCATATGAGGATCGTATCATGTACCTATATTTGTTTTCACTGTTTAATTACCATACTTCATACTTGTTTACTTTCTACTGTACTTGATTTATTGGCGACTAGTAAGTGTCGATGTCGACCCCTCGTCACTACTTCTCCAGGGTTAGGCTAGATACTTACTGGGTACGCATTAATTTGTGTATTGATGCTACACTTCTGTACATATTGTGCAGGTATATATTTTCGGTGGTCTTTTGGGCGCAAAGACGCAGCTATTGCGGGGAATTCACGGTGAGCTGCATCCCATGTTACGATCCGCAGCATAGTGAGTCTCCATCATAATTGTTTATATTATCCTGTCTATCTTGTATTCCAAACAGATGTTGTATTATTATTGTGCTTCCTAGTAGATGCTCATGCACTTGTGATACCGGATTTTGGGGTGTTCTAGAATTTTTGTACAGTTGCTTACATTGACACACTTTTACTTTATATTTCATTGAAATTGTGTGTACCTACTATTTTTATTGCATTGATATCTCTATTTAATAATATTCATGATTTCAAAAGTAATAGAATTAATAATTAAGTTGATAGTTCACTGTTGGCTTACCTAATGCCGACGTTGGGCGCTATCACAGTATATAGTGGATTTTGGGTCGTGATAGTTACTAGTATTTTAATTGTTTCTAACTAAACTATGGAATAAAACTTGGAAGGCCAACATGAAAATGCCTTTTTAATCAAATTGTAAAAAGCATTACTTTATATCAGATACTAGACATTGTATTTGATGAACTCTAGATTCATCCCTCAGCTATGGCGATGGAAGCTAAGATGAAGAAGAAGCAGATGAGAGCAAATGAGAAGTTATGCTCTGTTTCTATTATGTCTCAACCAACGAATGAAAGAATATTTACATTTTATATTATTCTCACTACTTAACCACCTAACTCCTGCTAACTACCTACTAATCACAATACTAATTTACTACATATAATTAGCTGTACACAACTGTCAATAGCACTTGATTCAACACCCCTCCTCAAGCTAATGGTTGAAAGATATCTTTCAGCTTTAGCTTGGACATTAAGTAGTAATGCTGCACTCGATCAGGGCTCTTTGTTAGGAGATCAGCATGTTGCTCTTTGGTGGGCACATAGTGTATTTTGATCAGACCTTGCACTAACTTCTCGCGAACAAAATGAAAATCAATGTCAATGTGTTTGGTCATTTCATGAAATATAGGATTGGCTGCTATTTGAATAGCAGCTTTACCATCACGGTTAAGAGTTATAGGTAGCTTAATCTCCACACCTAACTCTTTGAATAGCCCTATAAGCCATGTGAGTTCAGCAACTGCTGAAGCCATGCTCCTGAATTCTGCTTCTGCAGAGCTTCTGGCAATAGTTTCTTATTTCTTTGACTTCCATGAAATTAGTGCATCCCCAAACTTCACCAAGTAACCTGTAACTGATCTTCTAGTCTGTAGACATCCTCCCCAATCTAAGTCACAAAAACTTTCCAATTTTCCTGAGTCTACAGATGGCATTAGAAGAACAAGTCCTGGAGAACCTCTAATATACCTTACCACTCGCAATGCAGCTTCCAGATCTGACTGCTTTGGTTTATGCATGTATTGACTCAGAACCTGCACTACATAAGCAATGTCAACTCTAGTCAGAGTAAGGTAGAGTAATCTGCCTATCAGTCGTTGGTATTTTCCAGTATCAGCTAGCCACTTCTCTTCTGTTTCAGAGGAAGACTGACCATGAATGAACCTGTCATATTCTTCAGATGTGAGTTTTACATTTGCTTCCAAAGGTGTACCAGCTAATTTTGCACCACTAAGACCCATCTCTGCAATGAGTTCCAAGGCATACTTCCTTTAACTCATCACAATTCCCTTAGAGGATCTACCAAACTCAATTCCAAGGAAGAATTTGAATTCACCTAAGTCTTTCATTTTGAACTTCAGTTTCAAATCATTTCTGGTCTGAAGAATCAACCTTTGGCTGCTTCCAGTTACAAGCAAGTCATCCACATAGACAAGTACCACTATTAACTCAGACTCCACTCTCCTTGTGAACAATGAATAGTCAAAGTGGCTTTGAATGAATCCAAGCTGTAGTAAAGCATCTGTTAGCTTCTTATTCCATTGCCTAGGAGCTTGCTTAAGTCCATATACGGACTTATGGAATTTGTAGACACTGTGCTTCCCCTCCTGGATAGCAAACCCTGGAGGAACCTCCATGTAAACATCTTCAAGTAAGTCTCCCTGTAGAAAGGCATTGTGCACATCCATTTGAATGATGGCCCAATGCTTAGCTGCAGCAATGGCTAGAACTGACCTGACTGTAACCATTTTGGCTACAGGAGAGAAGGTATCAATATAGTCCAACCCCTCCTGTTGGCTATACCCTTTGGCTACAAGCCTAGACTTGTACCTCTCTACTGCATCTGAGGAGGTATATTTGACCTTGAACATCCATTTACATCCAATAGGAACTTTCCCAGGAGGTAGATCCACCACTGTCCAGGTGTGATTGTCCTCCAAAGATAATATCTCACACTTCATTGTCTCAATCCACTTGGAATCTTTGACTGCCTCATTGTAAGTTTTAGGTTTCATAATAGCTGAGTAAGAAGCTAATGTAGCTCCAAAGGAAGGTGACACATTGGCATAGCTGACACAGTCTGATATAGGATAACAGCAATGTGCACTTTCTTTGCCAGGAACAATGTAGTCTTTCATCCATATGGGTGGCCTGCTCACCCTAATGGACTTTCTGGTGTCATCCTGTGACTCAACACCAGGATTTATGATAGGAGCATCATTGACTGTGGGATCATTAGCAGCAGGATAATCAGTAAGATCATCAGCAGGTGCAAGAGGAATAGAAGGGCCAGATGAATAAGGGGAGGCAGAAGAGATAGGAGAAGAAAAAGAAGGGGGAGGTGGTGACTGAGCATCTGCAGGACCAATTGATGAAATAGTATAGATATTTAAAACAGGGAATAGGGTTGAACAGGTAGAACTCAAGTGCTGAAAAGGAAAGACATCCTCCTTAAACACTACATTCCTGCTAATATGAAATTCCTTTGTGTGAAGTCCAAACATCTTATATCCCTTCTTTGTAGCAGAGTAACCAAGAAAGACTGCTGGATATGCTCTGGGAGCAAATTTATCAGGTCTTCTAACTGTAGTCACATATCCTAAGCATCTAAAGACTCACATATGTTGTAAAGAAGGTGAATGCCCAAACATAATCTCAAAAGGGGATTTTTTGTGAAGGACGGTTGAAGGGAGTCTGTTAATGATGTATACATCAGTACTAACACATTCTCCCCAGAACCTTAATGGTACGGAAGCCTGAAATCTGAGTGCTCGAGCAACTTTCAGAATATACCTGTGTCTTCTTTCAGCAACTCCATTTTGTTGTGGAATGTAGATGCATGAGCTTTGATGTATAATTCTCAGAGATTGCAACAATTCTGACATATGTGAATTGAAGAACTCACACCCATTATCAGATCTGAAAAACTTAACAGATGTTGAGTAGACATTCTTAATCATAGTAAAGAAAGATCTAAGAGCAACAACAACCTCAGCTCTAGTTGGTAAAAGGAAGAGCCATGTATACCTAGAACAGTCATCCACTAAGGTCAAGAAATACCTCTTTTCATCATAGGTAGGGACTCTGTAAGGACCCCAAACATCATCATGAATTGTATGAAATCAGGATCTGAATAATGTAGGATTAAGAGAGTAAGGTAGTCTTGTTTATTTATCTAAAGGACATACTATACAATGCTTGTCTTTGCTACTACATTCAACAACATAAAAATCATGAGAACCATTTAGTTTCTGCAATGTTTCTATAGGTGCATGACCCAATCTCTTATGCCACAAAGCTATACCCACTACTTTATTATGGGCCTTTATTATATTTACAGTGTTTATAGTGCTACTGACTTTGAGCTTGTAGTGCTACTGACTTCTTTGGAGTAGAGTTGAACATATACAATCCATCTTCATCTCTACCAATCCCCCTCACCTGTCCAGTGAAGAGCTCCTGGAAAATGAAGAAATTAGGGAAGAACATAACAACCCATCTCATTTCCTTTGTGAGCTTGGACACAGATAGAAGGTTATACTTGAAGTCAGGAATATGCATCACATTAGACACTATTAGGTCCTTAAGAATGGCAACAGACCCTATGTGACTAACATGAGCTACACTACCAATAGGTAAGTGAACTTTTCCACCTTGGTTACCAACAACTTTGACATTAATCATCAAGCTAGAATCATTCACCATATGACTTGAAGCCCCTTAATCTACAATCCATTTAGCCAGAATTTTAGTAATATCACCACATAATGGCATACCTGCTGCCATAGCAGAACCACTACACTCAGGTTGCTTGCCTAGAAGTTGAAGAATCTGGTTGTACTGCTCTTGAGTTTATTTATTTTTGTTTGATTATCTGGCATTCATAACATATTGGATCGAATAATTAGGATTCTTCAAATGGCACTATGAAAAGTGTTTGCACCTATATCTGTATCTTCAACTTACACACAACACTTAGGTTGCTTGCCTAGGAATTGAGGGATTCCAGCTTGGAAGTTCTGACTTGCTTGTTGCATCTGTGAGACTCCTGCAGAGTTAGCAGTAGATCCTGCTTGTACAGGGCCAGTGGAAGTATCAGACATATAGTTGCCAGCATTGGTCTGAGCATAGTTAACTGTATTACCAAATCTACCATTCCTTTTTTACTTAAATTCTTGTGGATATCCATCCAGTTTGTAACAAGTCTCCCTAGTATGACCTTTGAAGTTGCAATAGTCACAATGTACATTGTTTCTTCTGGACCTGTAGCCAGAAACTGAGTGATTTCCTCCTCCAGAATGACCATAACTAGCACCTGCATTCCCTTTGCTACTAAACAAAGTTGTCACCTCATTTCCCAAGAAGCTGTGATTTGCCCATGGTTTCCTTTTTCATTCAGCTAAACTGGAGCTCTAGATGATGTTTCCTTATTACTGAACAAGGTTGTGCCTTCATTAACTTCATAAACTTGAGAGGATTGGGACAATGCTCTTCTGCTTTCTTCAGAAATAATCATTGAGTAAGCTTTGTTTATGGAAGGTCTAGGAGACATGTTCAAAATCTGATTGCTTGATTGAGAGTATGTCTCATTTATACCCATGAGAAACTACAACAACCTTTGGTACTCAAAGTGCTTAACATATTTCTTAGACTCTTCACAACCACACCCAGGGCAGGGCATAAGAGCATCAAACTCTGCCCACAACTCCTTCAATTTTGAGAAGTAAGCAGACACATATGACAGTCCTTGAGCCAGAGCTGCAATTTGTTTATGCAGATATAACACTCTAGAACCATTAACTTTATCAAATTTCTCTTTGAGGTCCATCCACACTTTGTGAGCACTCGAAGCATAGACCATGCCACTTAGCAATTCAGCACTCACAGAGTTCATAATCCATGATAGGACTACAACATTACATTTTTCCCAGAGTTCATGAAGAACAGGAGGAAACTTTTCTTTTGTATACCTTTCATCTATAAACCCTAGCTTACTTTTACCTAGCAGACTAACGCGCATAGTACTACTCCACAAAGTGTAATTCTCATGTCCTGTAAGCTTGACAGAGATGAGAGAACTACCTGGAGTGTCACTCGGTTGCAGAAACAATGGATGATGTTGATCGATCATTGGTGCTACAGCTACATCTTCAGGAGTCGATCCATTGTCCTCGTCAGTAATCGCCATTGTCAACAGAAATCTAGCTCACACAAATGTTGTACTCAACAGATACCAATTCCTCAAAATCGATCTAACCTTAATTTCTTTTGGGAATCGAAGCAATTGATCAATTCGAATGAGTAATTAACAGTGACAATTAAGGAAGATGAATCTGGAGTTGAACTCGAGTGATATAGATCGTTAACTGAGGCTCTAATACTATGATAAACTCTATATTCATCCCTCAGCTATGGCGATGGAAGCTAAGATGAAGAAGAAGCAGATGAGAGCAAATGAGCAGTTATGCTCTGTTTCTATTATGTCTCAACCAACGAATGAAAGTATATTTATATTTTATATTATTATCACTGCTTAACCACCTAACTCCTGCTAACTACCTATTAATAACAATACTAATTTATTACATATAATTAGTTGTACACAGCTATCAATCGCACTTGATTCAACAGTATTTCTGAATCGGTTTAATGTTTGTTTGTTTTAGTAAAAAATAGTTGGAATTGATCTTTCTGTGCAACAATTATTTGGAACTGGAGCATTTGGATTTTGGAGCAACCTCATCAGCATCAGTACTTGCAACTTCTTTTGAAAATTCAATGTCTTTTGGCGGTAAAAACTTAAATATAACTAGATGATTTAAGTTTCTTAGTGATTTTGGAATCAGTATTTTTATGCTTTGTATTGGCAATGTTAGATTTCATGAGTCATGTTGAAGAGTCAATTAGAAAACTCAAAAGTTATTTCTACTTTTTTGAGCTATTTTTTCCGTGAATTTTGATAATATGGCCATAAAAATTCTTTCCTTTAACAAAAGGTAAACGATATCCGTCGAGTTATATAGTA
Source organism: Nicotiana otophora (assembly GCA_000715115.1). Lineage (NCBI taxonomy): Eukaryota > Viridiplantae > Streptophyta > Magnoliopsida > Solanales > Solanaceae > Nicotiana > Nicotiana otophora. Next base: position 114,136 of record AWOL01S0041471.1, on the reverse strand, counting down.
CACATGGTATGCAATGAAAACCTTCAAATGTGGTTATTTATATTTATCAAATTTGATTGCGAAATTAGGAAAGAATTCTGTAGGGATCTTTTTTTCTTTATCTTATTGCTAAGGAGTTCTTGTGGTGGCAGAAAAATTGGTAAGAAAAGGCTGTCCCGATAAAGCTACAGCTAAATTTAAGCAGAGGCCTCCATCTTATTCTCTGACACTATTCCAATATTCAAAAGCTTTAGGAAGTTTAACGTTTCAAAATAATATGTTCTTTTGGTTAATTACATCCATGTCTCCAGAAAGTTTTTGCATTAGAAGCGCAGTGATTGTGAGCTTTAGTAATGTGCTTCAGTCATACAATAGTAGTTCTTGCTTGAGCTTCTATCAGCGTATAATGATAATGCTGCACTTTTCAAATTAATGATAGTGCTTTGTTTTATATATGATATTGTATTTTGTGATTTAAGATCCTCACATTTTAATAGGAAGAAACAAAAATTTATATTCTAGGAAATTCCTATTCCAGAGAAGCCAACATAGAGATGGGATTAGAGCTAAGTCATGGGTGAAAGAGAGTGGGATTTATACTACACCATCAGTTTATCTTCCTTTCTTTTGTTTTTGTTTGCTTCTATATTTAACTTTTTTCTTAATATTTTGGCTGTTCAAGTGTAATTTTTTTTGTTGAATCTGTTGATGAGATTTTGTAAAAGATTTTGAGACATTTTAGTTGTTTAGTACTATATGCAATCTATTTATCTTCTTTTTCTTTATGATATGCCTTGATTTCTTTATTCTCTTCTTTCTTTTCCTTTTGCATTATTTCGTTAACCAGAGAACTAATGCTAAAATTCCAATGATAACCTGCAGGGTCGAGATCATTGGAAAAACATTGTGCCCAGCAATTTGAAAAGCTTAAAATTCTCAATTATTAGTCACAATTATTTAAACTCACCAAGAGCAACGTACCTCGAGCAGTGATGAATGCAATTCCGAAGATATCATTAGCTGTTTCACTCATGGAGGCCACATCCCTCATTTGAGGGAAGAAGAAAACACAAGGCTGAAAGTACAACAATCAAGTAAGCACAAGGAAAGGCTAAAGAAGCTCTGAAGAATAGCATCAAGGTCTCCATCCACATCTGCAATCTTCGTCTGTCGTCAAATCTCAAAGGCGAACGCAAATCATAAGCGGGTGGCTTCAACTCTTCCGTTCGTGATAACCCAACAACAAATTCTGGTTCGTGACGACCTTCAAGTTGTTTGTGACGCACCATAAATTTGAAATCCGTCAAGTTCAAGATCAAGCTCTTAAGCTCTTGAACTATCGTTCGTGAGGAGAAGAATCGGAGGACTACATCTCTTTACACTACTAGAAATCCGGTAAAAACCGACCAAAATAATCGACCAACGTTGGTCGGTAATGGCCAATAACCGACCAAAATGCGACCATTTACGTGTGGACGATATTGTAGGGGTCGAAAAGGCATACCAACCAAAGTTGATCGGTCAATTATATTCAAAAAACAATATTGCAAAAAAAAACCGACCAAAGTTGGTCGGTTTTTTCCGACAAAAATTGGTCGGTATTTTAATTATGTAATCAAAAGATTCACCATATGGAAATCAAACCGGAGTCTGTACTGTGGCAGGATACTATTGTACCACTAGACCATTGGTGTATTTTATTTTAAGACTGTCTTTTATTTGATTTATACTCTTTAATTATATTTTCGCACGAAAATAACCGACCAAAATTAGTCGGTTTTATTAAAAAGTAAAATTACCGACCAAAGTTGGTCAGTTTTTTAAATGACCGGCCGAATTAACCAACCAATTTTGGTCAATTTTTTTAATATGAATGTTTATTTATTTTAATTGAAAAACCGACCAAAGTTGGTCGGTTTCTTGAAGTATAAATTCCGCGGGACTCAAAAATAGTTTTTCGTATTTTTGCGCCAAAGAAAACCGACCAAAGTTGGTCGGATTCGTAAAACAAAATTAAAAAATAAAATATTTCGAAAAACCGACCAACTTTGGTCAGTTATTTGGTCGGTTTGTTGACCGACCAAAGTTGATCGGTCGACCTTGGTCGGTTTTTGCCGAATTTCTAGTAGTGTTAGATTCGAGATATTCTAGAGATTGTAACCCCATCAATTAAAATTGAATATAATATTTGTCGCTATATTTCTTGTCTTGATTATTATTTTTCAGGAACGAAATTTAGTTGTTACAAATTTTGGCACGCCCAGTGGGACGATCTCTACATCTCTTCTCTTCGAAGTTAAAGAACACCAAGATGGCCTCAATGAAAATCAACCCTATATCTGACTCCAAAAGCGGATTGGAAGTTACCATGGAGATTATTAGCCAAATCAAAAGAAGTAAAGCCGAAATAATAAGACAACAAGTGCTTGAAGTGCCATCCACAACTCATGTTTTTGGTTCATCTTCACCAAAAGAAGTAGGATCATCTACGTACATGCTATAAGAAGGGAACAACATCGCTGAGGTGGTCGAACGAACTTTGGCGCGATTCAGCCTTTCAAAAGAATGCCATCGCCAGTCCCACAATCCCTTCATGTAGAAAGACGATGGTGTCTTGAGCAACGAACTTTCTCCAATCTCTCCTTGTGTCACTCTACAATCTTCTCTCTATCTAAGTGATGATCCATACCATTCTTCATCCTCTCTGATGGTCATGCAAACGATGATGATTGAAGCTTCTACCATAGAAGAACAACTTGCAAATTTGACAAAAGAAGTTGAAGACCTAAAAAAGTACATGAAATATCAAGATGATAAACTTTCCAAGTTGATGAATACGGTGGAGAGTATGATGGGGGAAGAATCAACCCAAGCACCTATGAAGCTTCTAGAAATTCAAGAAAAAAGAGTGTCCTCTACAATGCTAGCAACAATGACCAAAGAGCTCCAAGTCTCTTCTGATGGACAGATTCATGTTGAGCAATTAAAGGACTTCATCATAGGGGCCATCAAAGATAAAATTGAGTCTTCGCGTAAAACATTCCTTGCATACTCTAAGTCGTACACACAAAGGATTGATAACTTGAAGATGCCAAGAGGATATCAACTTCTTAAGCTTCAACAATTCGACGGCAAAGGGAATCTTAAGCAACATGTTGCACACTTTGTCGAGACATGCAGTGATGCTGGAACTTATGATGATCACCTTGTCAAGCAGTTTGTTCGATCTCTCAAAGGAAATGCTTTTGATTGGTACACATATCTTAAACCTGGTTCCACTGATAGTTAGGAGCAACTCGAGCAAAAATTCCACAATTGCTTCTATAACACGAGGCATTGTGACCATGATTGAACTTACAAATGCCCGCCAACAGAAGGAGGAGCCAGTTATCGAATTCATCAATCGTTGGAGGAGTTTAAGTCTCAACTGCAAAGACCATCTTAGCGAAACTTCAGGCATCAAAATATGCATCCAAGGTATGCGTTGGTCCCTTCGCTACATCTTGCGAGGAATAAAGCCTAAAACGTTTGAAGAGTTGGCCACCCGTGCACATGATATGGAATTGAGTATGTCTACAAATAGAGACCAAATATTTCTTGGCTTTGAGCCTCATGATGAAATAGAAGAAGATGCTGAAAAAGGGGGAAAGTATTCATCCGAAGATGAAACTGAAGAGCCCATGCATGTTACAACGCTCCTTGACTCATGAGCCTAAACTACACGTCATGACGCTCTTTGACGCATGAGCCTAAACTGCAAGTCATGAAGCTCCTTGACGCATGAGCCTAAACTGCAAGTCATAACGTTCCTTGATGCATGAGCCTAAATTGCAAGTCATGACGTTCCTTGACACATGAGCCTAAACTGCAAGTCATGACGCTCTTTGACGCATGAGCCTAAACTACAAGTCATGACGCTCCTTGATGCATGAGCCTAAACTGTAAGTCATGACACTCTTTGACGCATGAGCCTAAACTGCAAGTCATGAAGCTCCTTGACGCATGAGCCTAAACTGCAAGTCATGAAGCTCCTTGACGCATGAGCCTAAACTGCAAGTCATGAAGCTCCTTGACGCATGAGCCTAAACTGCAAGTCATGAAGCTCCTTGACGCATGAGCCTAAACTGCAAGTCATGAAGCTCCTTGACGCATGAGCCTAAACTGCAAGTCATGAAGCTCCTTGACGCATGAGCCTAAACTGCAAGTCATGAAGCTCCTTGACGCATGAGCCTAAACTGCAAGTCATGAAGCTCCTTGACGCATGAGCCTAAACTGCAAGTCATGAAGCTCCTTGACGCATGAGCCTAAACTGCAAGTCATGAAGCTCCTTGACGCATGAGCCTAAACTGCAAGTCATGAAGCTCCTTGACGCATGAGCCTAAACTGCAAGTCATGAAGCTCCTTGACGCATGAGCCTAAACTGCAAGTCATGAAGCTCCTTGACGCATGAGCCTAAACTGCAAGTCATGAAGCTCCTTGACGCATGAGCCTAAACTGCAAGTCATGAAGCTCCTTGACGCATGAGCCTAAACTGCAAGTCATGAAGCTCCTTGACGCATGAGCCTAAACTGCAAGTCATGAAGCTCCTTGACGCATGAGCCTAAACTGCAAGTCATGAAGCTCCTTGACGCATGAGCCTAAACTGCAAGTCATGAAGCTCCTTGACGCATGAGCCTAAACTGCAAGTCATGAAGCTCCTTGACGCATGAGCCTAAACTGCAAGTCATGAAGCTCCTTGACGCATGAGCCTAAACTACAAGTCATGACGCTCCTTGATGCATGAGCCTAAACTGTAAGTCATGACACTCTTTGACGCATGAGCCTAAACTGCAAGTCATGACGCTCCTTGACACATGAGCCTAAACTGCAAGTCATGACACTCTTTGACGCATGAGCCTAAACTGCAAGTCATGACACTCCTTGACACATGAGCCTAAACTGCATGTTGCAACGCTCCTTGTTGCATGAGCCTAAAATGTATGTCAAAGCACTCATCAACGCACGAGCCTAAACTGCAAGTTATGATGCTCCTTGGTACACGAGCTTAAACTGTATGTCACGAAACTCCTCTAATTCAAGCCAAATCTCCAACTTGCATAGCTCTTCAAATTAGAGAAAAGACTTTAATGTGAAGCTCTTCAAATGGAGCAAAGTCTTCAAGTTTCAAAGATCTTCAAATGGAGCAAAGTCTTCAAGATGCAAAACTCTTCAAATTCGAGCAGAGTCTTCAAGATGTAAAGCTCTTCAAATTCGAGCAAAGTCTTCAAGTTGCAAAGCTCCTCAAATTCGAGCAAAGTCTTTGAGATGCGAAGCTCTTCAAATTCGAGCAAAGTCTTCGAGTTGCAAAGCTCTTCAAATTAGAGAAAAGACTTCACGTTATAAATCTCACCAATATCGAGCAAAGTCTTCGAGATACAAATCTCTTCAGATTATGAAAGTCTTCAAGATGTAAAGGTATTCAAATTTGAGCAAAGTCTCCAAGTTGCTATGCTCCTTGTCTGCACGAGTATAAACTGCATACAAAAAAATCTTATACTTCTTTTGAACTACGTAATGATTTGATTCTTTTTGCGGAGGTACGTATGCAACTTAGAATTTTGTTCTAAGTTCAGTCACATAAATAAATAAATAAATAAATAAGTTTACTTTATCACGATGACAAAGAGAAGATGATGATGCTCTCTTCCGAAGCTAGAAAGATAGAGCATTACATGTATCATTTCATCGAGTTATGAAAAGAATATTTTATGCGCTTCTTATCAATATGCAAGAAGAGCTTGTTCTACTCCAATGCTTGAAGGATGGAATGCTCCATAAAATTTTTCTCCAAATTGCAAGAAGACGTTGTTCTATTCTAAAGCTTGGAGGTTAGGACACTCCATAGATTTCTTCATCAAGTTTCTTGAAGAGGTTGTTCTACATCAAAACTTGAAGCATGGGATACTCCATGGACTTCTCCAAACTGAACGAAGATATGGTTCGACACCAAAATCTTTAAGGTTGAGTCACTCCATGTAATTCATCGCCACAAGGTTGAAAGATGGGATGCGCCATGTGCTCGCCTGTGAGGGATGTTATATGGTCGCTCCAAACCTCCTTCTCGCTAAGTCGTAAGGAGGAGATGCATCATGTGTCTTTTCATCAAGCCGCAAGGAGGAGACGTGAAATATACTTCTTCGAGGGAGGTGGCATACCAACTAGTATCTAGCCGAAGGCACGCAATTGTAAAGAAGAGACACCAAGTGGTTCCCCGCCAATCATGTGAAAATCATTTTCGTCTTCTTGGACATATATTGAGACTGGTTGTGCTTATTTATAAACCTGCAAGATAAAAAAAAGAAGTGCAACCCACGGTGTTGGTAACACGACACTTCAATACGGATGGTGATCATTGTGACGTGCACTTTTCTGCCGAATCTTGAAGGATGGAATACCCCACGGATTGTTCCGTCAAAGATTGAAAAATAGGAAGCTCCATGAACTTCTTCACCAAGTTGAAAGAAGGGATTATTCCATATCAGGTCTTGAAGGATACAACTCTCCATGAACTTCTTCACCAAGTGGCAAGAAGGAGTTGTTCCGCGCCAAAGCTTGAAGGATGAGACGCTCCATGAACTTCTTCACCAAGTTGGAAGAAGGAGTTATCCCATGCCAAAGCTTGAAAGTGAGGGATGCTCCACGGATTTTCTAGACAAAGGTTACAAACAGAAGTTTTCCACATAATTTTGTCACCAAAGCCACAAGGAGGAGGAGGCACCAATCTTTCTCTCGCCAAACCTGCAAAAAAAGAAAAAGAAGTATGCTATCCGAATAATCCTCCCAATTTCGGCCTTTGATTCAAAGATTTACTATGACGGGATCAAAGAGGGTGGAATATGGAGCTCCATACATATTGCATCTCTCGGAGTCTTCTTTGCAACGACATAAACGACTCTTGATTTGGACGCTCCTACCTCGAGATATGACATTTTCACTGAGAGTGCACAAGGCATTGAGATCAGCGAGCCAGATGCATTGATCAACATCAAAAACTTAATTCCATCCGATCCAAAATGTGTTTGGAGGTGAAATGTTTATACATTATAGTACTTTAAGTCTAACATCAGTAGAATTAAGCGGCTTACAATTTCGACATTTGTACAGCATGATACTAATTTTTGGTGAAGGAGCGCAAAGCTGAAGGAACCAGCTGGTCGGGACTCATCTTCTAATTTTTGAATAGTATTTGGGACGATCTAGGAGCAATCGGATTGTTATATTTATAGAATTCTAAGTAAGGCAAGTCTAGTTTTTATAACTATAAACCGCTCGTGATTCTGATATTCCTGCACCAAGATATGAATCTTTCAGTGAAGGCGCGCAAAGCTGAAGAAAATCGAGCATGGCAGAATCTGAAGCAAAGATTTAGAAATACTCCTAAGCCAGTACAGAGCGAATTTGGGCTTCAAATTTTTTATATGTTTCAGAACTCCATGTCTAGTATCGCGGAAATTATGTGGCCCATGTTTTCGATGCTCCTACACCATGATGCGACTTTTTATTCCAAGGTGTGCAAAGCTGCTAGATCAGCAGACAGATGCGTACATCAACTTCAAATATTAGTTCCAGACGATCCAAAAGGAGTTTGACTGTGAAAATTTGATAAGCTGTAATCCTATGAATCTAGCATCCGTAAAATCAAGTGGACTGCAATTTGGACACTCGTACACCGGGTTATGTATCTTTTTGTGAAGGCACTCCAATATGAAAGATCAAATGCGGCAGCACCTGAAACAAAAATTACAAAAATTACCTAAGATGGTACATAAGGATTTTTGTTCTGGTTTTTGGAATTGCAGCCTTCCGTGTCTTATTTTAGCAAAATCAAGCGGCTCATTATTTGGAGTCTCCGATAATGAGATATGAACTTTTTGCCACAGAAACGGCAGATTACGAACTGAAGTTTAAGATGTTACATGAGGAGGTACAAAACGTATTTTGCTCTGATTTTTCTTATATCCATATTCCTACGAGTTTAACATCAAAAGGATCAAGCGGCTTGTGTTTTTGATGCTCCTATGCCAACATACAAATTTTTCTTTTGAAGAGCACAAGCTGTAAATAGATGCCGAAGCAAAAGGACGAACTGCAGAAAACCTTCATGAAAAGCGCCCTAGGACCTCTTCTATTTATAAATGTGTTAAGTCAGCTGTTGTTAGCTTGGTGAACAAGAACTTTCCTTTAAAAATAAAATTCGATTAGTAGTTGACTAGCAAGTCTTATATAGAAACTTTGTGACAAAATTCAAATTGGAGAAGAAGGTTGCTTGAATCGAAGGAGAGCTAACTTGTCCTAATGGGTTTCAAGTGGATTCTTAGAAAATTTGGTAATCCACACCCATAAAGAGCTAGTTTCGAGCCGTATTATTTTTGAAATCTACTACCTAGTTCCATGGTGATGGTGCAATGTGGATATTATGGTATTTAACAAAGAAAATTGACGTTACCAAATTCTTCTCAAAAATGGAGAAGAAAACAAGATGGTTCACCTTGGTATATCAGACAGTTTGGTTACGGGAGTCATAAAGAGACGTTGTCTTCACTTGTACTTCAAGTCTCCTCTTTGATTTTGGCAAGCCTATACTCCGACAAGCCTTGAAATATGGGGTATTTGTAGACAGTTAAAATTTTACTAAGTTTAAATCTATAATAAATGTGGATTTTACCATATATTGGTCCAACCAAATATTTTGGACTAGTATAATTGGGTTATTAATTTAAATTTAATTAAACTGATTTAAATAAAAGTCCAATACTATTGGACTGACCTATTTTATTGGACTACCAAATGGATCGACCCATATAAAGCCCCAAGCCCAATGACCCATGAGGGTTTTCTTGGTGGCTACTCCACCACGTGTCTAAATAAAAAGGCCACATCCCTCATTTGAGGGAAGAAGAAATCACAAGGCTGAAAGTACAACAATCAAGTAAGTAGAAGGAAAGGCTAAAGAAGCTCTGAAGAATAGCATCAAGGTCTCCATCCACATCTGCAATCATTGTCTGTGGTCAAATCCCAAAGGCGAACGCAAATCATAAGCGAGCGGCTTCAAATCTTCCGTTCGTGATAACCCAACAATAAATTCTAGTTCGTGACGACCTTCAAGTTGTTAGTGACGCACCACAAATTTGAAATTCGTCAAGTTCAAGATCAAGCTCTCAAGCTCTTGAACCATCGTTCGTGAGTAGAAGAATCAGAGGACTACATCTCTTTAGATTCGAGATATTCTAGAGATTGTTACCCCATCACTTGAAATTGAATATAATATTTGTCGCTATATTTCTTGTCTTGATTATTATTTTTTCAGGAACGAAATTTAGTTGTTACAGTCTTATTTTTTTTTTTGTTTTGCTGAAATTCTTGGTCTTCTCTAAGGATACGAAGCTTTGGTTCAAATTAATATTATTATAATTTTTGATGTTCTTTAAATCATACGTTCATGTTTATGGTCACCAATGCCTTTGCTTTCACTTCAGAGTAGATGGTGCTTCTCCTACAAATTTAATGAAACTTCTTTTGTGAGGTTTGATGTTGTCTTTCTCCTTTTGTTTGAAGTCATAATTTTTTAATATTTAAGTATTAGAAAAAGAAGTTTGTAAATTCAATGAAGTTTCTTATGACCGAGCGAAGCGCTAGTATCATAATAAATAATGTACTAGAAGGCCGAATGAGATGATTTTGTGAAAAACAAGTCGACAATATATCCAAGCAAAAAGTCACTTTATTGTACAACGTTAATATAAAGGACTTAAAATTTGAAAAAACAATAAAAAATAAAACTGCAGTCCCCAAGTATTTGGTATTTAGATCCAAAGCCAGATTTTGAATTTTCTGCAACCAGCTTAGGCGATACATAGCGACATGCTCCTCAATTTCAGCCAAACAAACCAATAAATAATGCCCCCAAAGAACGTTTCCAAATGTAAAGATAGGGATGCCGACTTTACGATGCAAAAAATGTTTTAACTATTCCCTCTGATCCACAATAAGTGATCAATTTACCTTTTTATTTTGATCCAAAATAAATATCTATTTATATAATCAAAAAAAAAATTAATTTATTTTTTTAAAATTACCCTTATGTATGTATCTCTAAAACGTCTTTTACTCCTCACATTAGCTATGCTGCAACATTTAATTAAGGGTAGTTTAGTCACACTAACTATTTTTATCTTGAATTTTGTATTTTCTTAATGGGTGTGCCCAAGGTAAATTGGTCACTTATTGTGGACCGGAAGGAGTATGAGATTACAAAAATTTGGAAAAAGCAAGACGACTTGGAAAGGTACATTCATAAATCTAGATAAAACTATTTAGGCAAAATGGCCTCCAGGCCACCTAAATTTGCAACTGTTTGTCAACCGGTAATTGAACTTAAATTTTTTTCATTTGAACACCTTAACTTAACTATTTGTACATTAATAGATTCCTTTGACTGTTGACTATGCTTATGTGGTGTCACGACTCAATTCCATCTTAGGCCGTGATGACGTCCAACACCAATGTTAGGCAAGCCAACACTGATCAAAATAATGATTTTCCGTTTAAATAAATTAGTAAGTGGATGACATTTCCTCATTTGTTTAGAAGAGTTAGAAATTTGCAAAGGTGACATAATTAAACGGAAGCAAACAAGTACAAATCATAATCATGTAAACAAATCCAAAATCGTAAGTCTACTAGTGTGTGTGCCAAGACCAAGGGTCACAAGTATGTGGGCAATCTAGTAGAATATACAAAAGAACACTAGCCTAATGTCTGAAATGAAATAGACAGATACAAAATAAAATATAAGGGAGACTCCAGCTGCTGCAGAACGGCTCGGAAGACAGCTCACCGTGAAGTCTCGAGATGGGGATCAAATCTACGCACCACACTGATAACCAGATGCGCGTGCCTCAGATCCTGTACAATTAAGTACAGAAGTGTAGCGTTAGTACATAAATAATATGTACCTAGTAAGTATCTAGCCTAACCTCGAAGAAGTAGTAACGAGGCGTCGACTCCGACACGTCATAGGACCGCACTTGCGCCCTCGCTTCTGCGGACAAGGGTCCGCTTCTGCAGAATTCACTGGGCCGGTTGGGATCACTTCTGCGGGCGGGTACCCGCTTCTGTGGTCCCGCTTTTGCGGAGGATGGGTCGCATATATGGAACCTGGGCTTCCCTCTTTTGGCCGCTTCTGCGAGGGTTGGCTCGCACCTGCGGCTGACCAAGCGTAGGTGCGGTTTTGACAGATCGGGTGCATCAGTTGTTGCTCCAAATACTCATCTTGGTCTGAGTCTCGTCCGATTGACACTCGGGGTCCCCGGGGCCCCGCCCGAACATACCAATAAGCTTGAAATCATAAATCTAACTCACTCGAACTCTCAGAACACCCGAAACAACACTAAAACTAAGCATCGCACCCCAAAACCAATTGAATCAAACTTAAGAACTTCAAGTTTTTCAATTTATTTTCAATGCCCCGAAACGTACTTAAACTACTCGAAATGACACCAAATTTTATGTGCAAGTGTTAAATGACATTACAGAACTATTCCCGATCTCGAAATTTCATTTGGACCTCGATAACACCAAAACCCGCTCCAAACCAAATTTAAAGAACTTTTAAAAACCTTCAAGAACCAACTTTCCCTATTAGGCGCCTAAACGCTCCCTGGTCATTCAAAACCCGATCCGAACATACGCCCAAGTCCAAACTCATCATACGAACCTATTGGAACCATTAAATCCCGATTCTAAGGTCGTTTACTCAAAATGTTGGCCGAAGTCAAACTTAGCCTTTTAAGCCAACCCTAAGGAACCAAGTGTTCCGATTTCAACCCAAACCCTTCCAAATCCCAAACTAACCATTCCCACAAGTCATAAAACAGTAAAAGCATGCACAGGAAGTCTTATTTAGTTGAACGGTGTTCTAGAAAGCAAAACAATCGGTCGGGTCGTTACATTCTCCACCTCTTAAACAAACGTTCGTCCTCGAACGGGTTTAGAATCATACCTGAAGTGCTGAATAAGTGTGGATATCTGCTCCGCATGTCCTCCTCGGACTCCCAGGTCGCCTTCTCTACTGGTTGGACCATCCTCTGGACCTTTACTTCGAAAATCCTCTTGGATCTCAACTGGCGATCCTGTCTAGCAACAATGGCAATTGGATCCTCCTCATAACCCAAGCTCTCATCTAGCTGAATAGTGCTGAAGTCTAAGATATGTGACCAGTCGGCGTGATACCTCCGGAGCATAGACACGTGAAAACCTGGGTGAACCCCTGATAGGCTGGGAGGTAAAGCAAGCTCATAAGCAACCTCCCCAACCCGCCTCAATACCTCAAATGGGCCTATAAACCTTGGGCTCAACTTGCCCTTCTTCCCGAATCTCATAATGCCCTTCATCGACGAGACTTTCAAGAGAACCTTCTGGCCTACCATAAATGATACACCACACGCCTTCTGATCCGCGTAACTCTTATGTTTGACTGCGCCGTGCGAAGTCGCTCCTGAATCAACTTTACCTTTTCCAAGGCATCCTTCACCAAATCAGTACCATATAACTTAGCCTCGCCGGGCTCAAATCACCCGATTGGAGAATGACATCACCGACCATATAAAGCCTTAAATGGAGCCATCTCGATGCTGGACTGATAACTGTTGTTGTAAGAAAACTCAGCCAAAGGCAAGAACTGATCCCACTATCCCACAAAGTTAGTCACACATGCTCAGAGCATGTCTTCCGAGATCTGGACTGTCCGCTCTGACTGCCCGTCGATCTGTGGATGAAATGCAGTGCTAAGCTCTACACGGGTCCCCAACTCACTCTGTACGGCTCTCCAGAAATGCGAAGTGAACTGAGGGCCTCTGTCTGATATGATGGAAACAGGCACACCGTGCAACCGAATTATCTCCCAAATATAAATCTGGGCCAACCTCTTTGAAGTATATGCAGTTGCAACTGAAATGAAGTGTGCTGACTTGGTCAACCTGTCAACAATGACCCAAACTGCATCGAACTTATGCAAGGTTCGCGACAACCCAACTACGAAGTTCATAGTAATGTGTTCCCATTTCCACTCTGGTATAGTCATCTTCTAGAGTAAGCCACATGGCTTCTGGTGTTCATACTTAACCTGCTGGCAATTTAGGCACCTAACTACATACTCAACTATGTATTTCTTCATCCGCCGCCACCAATAATGTTGTCTCAGGTCCCGATACATCTTCGTAGTACCTGGATGAATGGAATATCGAGAATTGTGTGCCTCCTCTAGGATCCTCTCCCCCAAGCCATCGACATTAGGAACACATAGATGACTCTGGAGTCGCAGGATACCATCATCGCCAATAGAAACCTCTTTGGCAACACCTTGTAGTACCGTCTCCTTGATAACTTTCAAGTGCGGATCATCAAACTGTCGAGCCTTGATCTGCTCCAATAGTGAAGACTAGGCAACAACACATGCAAGAACTTGGCTGGTCTCTGAAATATCTAACCTCACAAGTCTGTTGGCTAAGGACTGAATGTCCAAAGCTAGTGGCCTCTCCTCTGCTGAAATGAATGCCAAGCTACCCATGCTCTCTGCCTTCCTGCTCAAGGCATCCGCGACTACATTCGCCTTGCCCGGATGATAAAGAATAGTGATGTGATAGTCCTTCAGTAACTCAAGCCATATGCGCTGCCTTAAATTGAGATCCCTTTGCTTGAACAAGTGTTGCAAATTGCGATGATCAGTTTAAACTTCATAAGGCACCCTATATAGATAATGCCTACAGATTCTACGAGCATGAACAATCGCGGCCAACTCCAAATCGTGCACATGATAATTCTTCTCATGGGACTTCAGCTGACGTGAAGCATATGCAATAACTTGCCCCTCCTGCATCAATACACAACCCAAGCCAACGCGTGAAGCGTCGCAATACACCGTATACATCCTCGAACCGAAAGGCAACACGAGAAATGGTACTGTAGTCAAAGCTGTCTTGAGCTTTTGAAAGCTCGCCGCACAATCATCGGTCCAACGGAATGGAGCACCCTTCTGGGTCAATCTAGTCAAAGGTGCTTCAATGGATGAGAAGCCCTCCACAAATCGGCGATAATAACCTGCTAGCCCCAAGAAACTCCTGATCTTAGTCTCCGAAGTTGGACGAGGCCAACTCTGAACCGCCTCAATCTTCTTGGGATCCACCTTAATACCCTCGCCTGATACCACATTCCACAAGAATGCCACAGAATCTAACCAAAACTCACATTTGGAGAACTTAGCATATAGCTTCTATTCCCTCAAGGTTTGAAGCACCGCTCTCAAATGGTGCTCATGCTCCTCCATGCTACGTGAGTAAATCAAGATGTCATCAATGAAGATAATAACAAAGGAATTGATATAAGGCCCGAACACCTTGTTCATCAAATCCATAAATGCTGCTGGGCCATTAGTCAGGCCGAAGGACATCACTAGAAACTCATAATAGCCATATTTAGTACGGAAGGCAGTCTTCGGAACATCTGAGTCCCGAATCTTCAACTGATGGTATCTCGATCTCACGTCGATCTTAGAAAACACCCTAGCACCCTGCAACTGGTCAAACAAATCATCAGTACGTGGTAACAAGTACTTGTTCTTAATGGTGCCTTTGTTCAACTAGCGGTAATCAATGCACATCCGCATAGTCCCATCCTTCTTCTTCATAAATAATACTTGTACACCCCAAGGTGATATACTCGGTCTGACAAACCCTTTCGCTAGCAACTCCTCAAGTTGTTCCTTCAACTCCTTCAATTCTTTCGGATCCATACGATATGGTGGGATGGATATAGGCTAAGTGTCTGGAGCCAAGTCAATACAGAAATCAATATCATGATCTGGTGGCATGCCTGGAAGGTCAGAAGGAAAGACATCGATGAACTCCAAGACTATTGGCACTGAATCAATCGTCGGAGATTCCACGGTGGTATCCCGAACATAGGCTAGATAAGCCAAACAACCCTTCTCGACCATATGTCGAGCCTTGAGAAAAGAGATAACCCGACTAGATGTGCTGACAGACGAACCCTTCCATTCTAATCTAGGCAACTCTGGCATTGCTAAGGTAACAGTCGGGGCATGGAAATCAAGGATGGCATGATATGGGGATAACCAGTCCATGCCCAGAATGACCTCACAGTCGGTCATATCAAGTAACAGAAGGTCCGCTCTAGTCTCGTAACCACAGAATGTGACCACACAAGACCAACAGATCCGACCCACAACCACAGAATCGCCTACATGAGTGGACACATATACATGAGTACCTAAGGACCTGCGAGGAATATCCTAGAAATGGGCAAACAGAGACGATACATGTGAATAGGTGGATCCTAGATCTAATAACATCGAAGCATCCCTATCGCAGACAGAAATAATACCCGTGATCACGGCAACTGAGGCCACTACATCTGGTTTGGCTGGCAAATCATAGAATCTAGCTGGAGCATCAGTTGGCTGGCCTCCACCTGACTGAAAAATAGCTGGCTCACCTCCCCCTACCTAGCCTCTGCCTCTAGGACGGTCCCTACCCGCCTGTCCCCCACCTCTAGGCGGTCGGACTGCTGGTGCCGCAATCATGGGCTGATGACCCTACTGTACTGCCTTGCCCCGAAGTCTGGGACAGGTTCTCTTCATGTGACCCGGATCTCCACACTCGTAACAACCTCTCGGTACCATAGATTGCTGCCCCGAAGTCTGGTCCTGATAGCCTGAATACCCACTAGAAGAACCCTGGATGGCTGGTGGGCGGTATGAACTCTCCAGCATGGCACTGAAATAGGCACTGGAAGGACCCTGATGAGCTGGTGGGCGATAAGAACTCTCTGGCATAGAACTAAAATAGGGTCGCGCTGGAGCACCCCGAGGAGGTGGTGGTGCTGGATATGTGGGCCTGCTAGGATGACCCTTCCCAAATTGACCTCTGCCCCTAGCCGGGGCACCTCTAAACTCTATAGAAAAATGGGTCCTCTTGTCCTGCTACATATGATTTCTACCCCTCTAGCAGTAACCCTGAGTCCTCCGAGCAATCTCCACTACTAGATGATAATCGGTACCCATCTCAACCTCCCGGGCCATCTAGCCCGAATACTAGGGTACAACCCCGCATCAAATCTCTGCACTCTCTCTGCATCGATAGGAAGTATCATAAGTGCGTGGCGAGACAACTCAGAGAATCTCGCCACATAATCGATCACTGATATCTGACCCTACTCGAGCTGCTCGAACTGACCTCGCAACTCTTCCCTCTAAGAGGGTGGAATATACATGTCCAAGAAAAGCTGTGTAAACTGGTCCCAAGTCATGGGAGGAGAACCCGCTGGTCTGCCGAGAAGATAAGCCTGCCACCATCTACGGGCCCTGCCCTCCAGCTGGAAAATAGTGAAATCCGCCCCATGGGACTCTAATATCCTTATGTTGTGTGGTCTGTCCTTGCACCAATCAATGAAGTCATGGGATCCTTATGCCGCTCGCCCCGAAGATAGGAGGGTGTAGCCTAGTCCATCTATCCAATAGCTTATGCAGATCGCTGTCCGCAACTGGTCTAGGCTCAGGTGAAACCGTTGTAACTGGTTGGGCTACACCTACGGGTAGTGTACCCAGAGTCTGATATACTGCAGCTGCATGCCCCAGAGCCTAGCAGTATGGGTCTGCGCTCCCTCTCCTGCCTGAGATGTGGCTGGGTCTGCTGGAAATAATCCGACCTGAGTCATAGTGTCCATGAACCGCAGCATACGGCCTATGACCTCCTGAAAACCCGGTGCTGACATGAAATCTGCCGGGGCTGGCTCTGTGGAGGGCACTTTGCCCTACTCCTCAACGATAGGATCCTCCACTGGATCCGCTGGTGGTGCTACCGGGGCAGCTCTGGGATGCCCTCATCCTTTACCTTGGGCCGGTGCCCTCCCCCGGCCTCTGCCTTTGCCTCTAGCAACTGGGGGAGCAGCTCCTCCCGGGTCTTGAATGTCCGTCGTATGCGTCCTCACCATCTGTGAGAGAATGAGAGAAACGGTTGTAGTATACCACCAACGGCATGATAGGAGATGAATAAAGAGTAGTTTCATAACACCCTATAGCCTCTCGAAGATAAGTACGGACATCTCCGCACCGATCCACAAGACCCTACTAGGTCTGCCCATAACTTGCGAGACCTTTGTGAACCTAGTGCTCTGATACCATGTTGTCATGATCCAATTCCATCTGATGTCATAATTGCACCCAACACCATTGTTAGGCATAACATTTCCTCATTTGGTTAAAAGATTTAGAAATTTGCAAAGGTGACATAATTAAACGGAAGAAAATGAGTACAAATCATAACCATGTAAACAATTCCAAAATCGTAAGTTTACTAGTGTGTGTGCCAAGACCTGGGGTCATAAGTATATGGGCAATCTAGTAGAATATAAAAAAGAACACTAGCCTACTGTCTGAAAAGAAATAGACAAAAACAAAATAAAATATAAGGAAGACTCCAGCTGCTGCAGAACGGCTCGGAAGACAGCTCACCGTGAAGTCTCGAGATGGGGATCAAATCTGCGCACCAGACTGGTAACCAGATGCACCTGCCTCAGATCCTGTACAATTATGTATAGAAGTGTAGCGTGAGTACATAAATAATATGTACCCAGTAAGTATCTAGCCTAACCTCGAAGAAGTAGTGACGAGGGGTCAACTCCGACACTTACTAGGGCCAATAATACCATAATAATTCTAATTAAGCATGATATACAACAATAAGACTCAGAACAAGAAATAACTGAGCATGTCTTCAGAAATATTTAAGAGCTTGAATCACTTCTTTCATTTAAACCATATAATCACACCAACAATGAATTTATACCGATTATGAAAGGAATTTCCAGTTTTATTATCACACACGAATACAGCCGAGGATGTTCAGCCCGATCCAACATAAATGTAAATTGTGCATTGCCGAGGGTCGAACGACGCAAACCATAGATGCATCTATTACCCCGCTCGCGAATCATACATGCGACGCGGTCAAATATAAATTTATCAATAAATCATAACCCTTCCTTGATTCTTTTCAAAATAAAGACAATTCGACTTGAAGCTTTTAAATCCTTAAAAATCCTCAATTCGGTTCCAATTGATACAGTTAACAAATATGATCAAATAATGGTGTCCACAAGCATGTTTTAAACCTAAAACTACCCGGACATAAATAGGAATAGTAGCTACGTACGGACTCTCATCACTTCGTGCGTACGTAGCCCCCACAAATAATAACACATATTAAT
Organism: Nicotiana otophora; assembly: GCA_000715115.1. Taxonomy (NCBI): domain Eukaryota; kingdom Viridiplantae; phylum Streptophyta; class Magnoliopsida; order Solanales; family Solanaceae; genus Nicotiana; species Nicotiana otophora. The sequence continues at coordinate 95,836 of AWOL01S0041471.1, read as the reverse complement.
TAAGTTCACCTATGAGGTAAGTTCTCTCTCACAAGGTTAGAAAAGAGACTTACCTTGTCTCAAAGCTTACTTCCCAATTCAAGAATGCGCTCAAACCTCCAAATTTGATGCCAAACAACTCAGAACTAGCCAAACATAATATAAATCGATCAATCTATTGCTCAAAAGTTCATATCTCCACTATTAAAGTGATTACCCAACCAAAATTGCAAGATTCCTAAAATTCACCACCGGGCCCACACGCCCGGATTCCAGAAATATTTGAAGAAAGTTGTTACCCATAACCTTAGGAACATAATATATGATTTTCACTAAGTTTCATAATCATTTCGTAGTAAAATCTCATTTTTATTAAACCCTAAGTTTTTTTTATATCTCAACCTATGATTTCTACCAATTTTCATGTGGAAATCTACCCATAATATATGTACTAAACTCATATTTAGAAGGAATTACTTACCTCACAAAGCTAGGTCGAAATCTCCTCCTTAGAAGCTCTCAAATTGCACAAGAGTGGCAGAAAATGTGATAAAAATGGTCCTAACCCGTAATAAATGCGGCTCACTGCCTCCAGCGGTTTCCGCACCTACGGTCATAGGGCCGCATCTGCACTCTCGCGTCTGCGGACAAGGGTCCACTTCTGCGGAATTCACGGGGCCGGCTGGGATCGCTTCTGCGGAAGGGTACCCGCTTTTGCGGTCCCGCTTTTGCGGTCCCATTTCTGCGGAGGATGGGCCGCATATATTGAACCTGGGCTGCACTCCTTTGGCCGCTTTTGCGAGGCTTGGCCCGCACCTGCGAGCTCGCACTTGCGGTTGACCAAGCGCATGTGCAGTTTTGACAGATGTGGCGCATCAGTTGTTGCTCCAAATACTCATCTTGGTCCGAGCCTCGTCCGATTGACACTCGAGGCTTCCGAGGCCCCGCCCGAACATACTAACAAGCTTGACATCATAAAGAGAACTCACTCGAACTCTCGGAACGCCGTAAACAACAATAAAACTACAAATCGCACCCCAAAACAAATTGAATCGAACTTAAGAACTTTAGGTTCTTCAATTTACTTCCAATGCGCCAAAACGTACTTAAACTACTAGTAATGACACCAAATTTTATGTACAAGTCTTAAATGGCATTACGAAACTATTTTCAATCTCGGAATTCCGTTTGGACCTTGATAACACCAAAACCCACTGCAAACCAAATTTAAAGAACTTTTAAAACCTTCAAGAACCAACTTTCACTATTAGGCGCTAAAATGCTCCCGGGTGATCCAAAACCCGATCCTAACATACGCCCAAGTCCGAAATTGTAATGACCCGAACAATTGTTTTACTTTATAGAACCCATTCCCCTAAATAAGACATCCTGTACATGTTTTTACTATTTTATGACTTGCGGGGATGGTTGGTTCGGGATTTGGAAGAGTCTAGGTTGAACTCGGAACCCTTGGTTCCTTAAGGTTGGCTTAAAGGGCCAATTTTTACTTCGGTCAACATTTTTAGTAAATGACCTTGAAATCGAGATTTGATGGTTCCAATAGGTTCGTATGATGATTTCGGACTTGGGCGTATGTTCGAATCACCTTTTGGATGACCCGAGGGCGTTTCGGCACCAAATAGTGAAAGTTGGTTCTTCGAGAGTTTTAAAAAGTTCTTTAAATTTGGCTTGGAACGGGTTTTGGTGATATCGAGGTCCAAATGGAATTTTGAGACCAGGAATAGTTCTGTAATGTCACTTAACACTTGCACATAAGTTGGTGTCAATCCGAGTAGTCTAAGTATGATTCGACGCGTTCAGATCGATTTAGAAACTTGAATTTCAAAGTTTGATCCAATGGAATTTCGAGATCGGGAAGAGTTCGAATAGGTCCGTATTATGATTACAGACTTGTTGGTGCCTTTGGATGGGGTTCCGAGGGGCTCGGGTGTGTTTCGGACCGCCCGAAGCTAAATATGAGAAACCAAATTTTCCACTTCTGGCTTCCTTCTTCGCATTCGCGAGAGGGCCATCGCGTTCGCGAAGAAGGATTTGGGGCAGTGGGAAAATTTCCCTTCGCATTCGCGGTCAGGCTCACGTATTCGCAAAGCCATGTGAGCCTAGTCCTTCACGTTTGTGAACCCCACTCGCGTTCTCATAGGGGAAATGGGGCCAGGGAGGGCCAATGAACTTTGCTCTTCGCATTCGCAAAAGAGCTGTCGCGTTCGCGATGCTCAGTCAACGTAGGCCTTCGCGAACACGAGGCTTCTTTCGCGTTCACGAAGAAGAGCGTCACAGCTGGGCAGAAGCTTGTTTTAAATACGGGAGATTTCAACCTAGATATTGAGGGTAAATAAATCTTACCTAATGTGAGTTTAATACATAGGTTATGGATAGAATTTAACATATAAATTTGTAGAATTCATGGGTTAGATGGAAAACCTAGGTTTTTGATAAAAATGAGATTTAACCACGAAATTTGATATGAAATTTAGTAAAAATCATATATTTATGTTCCTAAGTGTATAGGGTAACAACTTTCTTTAAACATTTTCGGAATCCGGGCATGTGGGCCCGGGGGTGAATTTTCGAAATCTTGCAATTTAGGTTGGGTAATCACTTAAATGGCGGAATTATGAACCTTTGAGAATAGATTGATTAGTTTATGCAATGTTTGAATAGCTTCGAGTCGTTTGGCGTAAAATTTGGAGGTTTGAGCGCGTTCTTGAATTGGGAAGTAGGCTTTGATATGAGGTAAGTCTCCTTTCTAACATTGTAAGAGGGAATTAACCCCATAGGTGAATTAAATAAATGTTTGTACCTAATTGTGGGGGCTATGTACGTACGAGGTGACGAGAGTCCGTACGTAGCTACTATTATGCTATTGTCCGTGTAATTTAGGACCCGTATCATGTTATACTTGGAATGTTTGAGCCCTTACTTGCTAATATAATCACTTAGTCATGACAGAAATTGATAAAAGAATTGTATAAGGTTAAATTCACTTACTTGAAGGTTTGTATGAGATACTTGACTGTAAATGAGAAACTTGTTCTTTCTTGAAAATAATTGTTATTTGTGGATCGGGCCGAGTGCCTCGGTAGTAAATAGATGCATCTATTGTTCGTGCCGTTCGACCCTCCGACAGTGCACAGTTTAAATAGTTTTGTTGGATCGGGCCTTACGACCTCGGCATAATTGGGCATGTTAATTATTTGGAACTCTCCGTGATTTATACTGCTTAAATGCCTTGAAATGTAAGTGGTAAAATGATATGACCGAAATTGAAATTTTAAATTTATGAAAGAAATACTTATCTCTTCCTGTTATTGAACTGTCAGAATTATTCATGATATCTATACTTAGCATAACACTTTAATTACATTTTTATTGGCCCTAGTAAGTGTCAAATCGACCCCTCGTCACTACTTTTTTGAGGTTAGGCGGGATACTTACTGGGTACAAATTATTTATGTACTCATACTACGCTTCTGTACTTAATTGTACAGGATCTGAGGCTGGTGCATCTAGTTACCCGCCCGACGCGCATACCTGATCTTGGACCGAGACTTCATGGTGAGCTGCCCCTTCTGAGCCGTTCAGCAGCATGCCGGATTTTCTCTTTTATTTTTATCTGTCTATTCTGTTTCAGACAGTAGGATAGTCATCTTTTGTATATTCTACTAGTTGCCCACATACTTGTGACACCAGATCTTGGCACGTATTAGTAGACTTTGATTTTTTGGTTGTAATTCAATAGTTATATCTACTTTTAGATGTTTTGTTTGTTTGCCTTAAAAATTCTTTATTTATCAAATGCTTTAAATGTAAGTAAAGCTAAATGTTAGAATTGCCTAATAAACAAAAATGGAAAATCACTAAGTTGTTCACTGTTGGCTTATCCAGCAATGGTGTTGGACGCCATCATGGCCTGACATGGAGTTGGGTCGTTACAACATGATATCAGAGCACTAGGTTCACGTAGGTCTCACAAGTTATGGTCAGGCCTAGTAGAGTCTTGCGGATCGGTGTGGAGATATCCGTACTTATCTTCGAGAGGCTATGGGGTGTTAAGAAACTACTCATTATTCATCTCCTATCGTGCAATTGATGGTATACTAAATTTCCTTCTTTTATTCTCCCACGATGGTGAGGACACATATTGCGGACATTTCAGACCCGGGAGGAGCTGCTCCCCTTGTTGCTAGAGGCCGAGGTAGAGGTCGGGGAAGGGCACCGGCTCGAGGTAGGGGACGAGTGTTGATACTCAATTTTGCCCTCATATTTTTCAAATGATATAAGTACTTTCAAAACATCATTGTTTGCATCATTATTTAGTTTACAAATCTATACAAGCATTTTCTATAATTTTCCATAATTTTAGAGCATTAAAATTGATTTTTCTATATTTAAATTTGCTTGAATAATTATTACTTACCCCTTAAAATTATATTTTATGATGACTTAGTTACCTAAAATTATTATTTGCACCTACAATACATGTTTTAAATATTTTTACTTTATTTTATATAATTACATTAGCATTTTTGAGCTATTTATCTAATTTTGCAATAATATCTTATATTCATATACAAATGCTTCTTATTTATACTATTTGTGCCAGAAAATAGCATTTTATATTTTTATAACGCTAAATCTGTTTTTAAATCATTTTAGTGCATAAAATATTTTTTACTCATTTACTAATTATTTTTATAAATTATTTTGCTAAATGATATGTGTTTAAAAGGCAGGCCTAATTTTTGAGTGATGTTTCGGACCAAATATACCCAACACCTTAGTCCAGAACCCCATCCCAAAGCCAAATGACCTTTCTTTAAAATAAACGACCCGGTCGGGACCCATTTTGTATGACCCGCCCCATCTTCCTTCAGTCTTGGCTGTTGATCTCATAGATCAATGGCTCACAAGCCACCTCCCCTTTTAAATCCATTAAACCTAAACCCTAACCCCATTAACCCATTACCTGCCGCCTCTAAACTCTCTCTCTGTCTCGCCTCTCTCTTCAGAAACCCTAGCCGCCTCCCTAATCTTCTCCAAATCCGAGTAAATCATGGATTTCCTCTGTGATTTATTTGCCTTTTACGCGTTATCTCATTATTACTTGAACGATTATGGTGTTACTTGGTACTTGCCTAAACATGGCAAGTACCATCTCTCCGATTCTGCCCATTCACTTCAAACGTTTGAATCTGGACGATATCTCATCTATATGCATCATTGCCAGGCTATATTAGGTTCGATTAGCCAAGATTTTCGGTCAATATTAGATTTCTGTCGAATTATGGTTCGGAATTTTATACTTTTCCTTTTACCCGTTCCATTACTGATAGCATATGGTACTTTCTTTCCATATTTATGTTTGATTGATTGTTTTCCTTGTTTGTTTGCTTGATTTCTAGTACTATATAAAGCCCTCCCCTTTCCCCTTTGAGAGAAACTTTTAATTACCTGGATTCACTAAAAATCGAAGCTATTACTCTATTGTTCTCTTATTCTCTTGTTCAATACTCTGATTCTTGGCCGGCTGAAAGCCAAGGACATTATACGACCTCCTCCGGTGCAAGGACTGCTCGGAGCCCATTCTCGAGGCTCTTGTGAACTCTGAAGCATCGGAGATCTGGGGTCCTTGCTATTACGCCCTTTATTACTCTTTTGATTTTGCTACTGGTTAGTGCTTTTAACCCTTGCAATGTTAAATTTTTTTCTTTCCTTCTGCATTCCTATATGTCTTTGAATTACATAAGCATGATTTAATTGTGAGTCCCTAATATCGCACTACTGTGATAATGCTCAATACTCTTTGTCATTTTGTGTTAGTTGAACGCATGAGATAGTTTACTGCTTTGTCCTTAGTTTGTATTAGCTAATCTGTAATCTTCACTATAGTTTGCACTTGTATGTTGATCCTTTATTTTTCTGGAATGAGTTCTGTACCTCCAACATCTGAATATGCTCAGTTTTGAGTCTCAATGCAAGTCCATTTTGATATGAATCTGACTATAGTGACCATGTGTTGTTAGTTACAAAACTTCTGCATATTCTGTTTTGGACACCACCCCAACTCTATGGAAGCCACCCCCACTTGAATGAATCCTTTAGTGCTAAGTCTTGCGTCTGTTTGACTTCTCTTTGTGTATTAGTCCCAACTATATGGAATACTGCTTCAAAGTTTGCTCTAAATATGTTTCCTTGCTATCCTGATTTTAAGATAAATACTCCATGTTTTTTCTATCAACTGTGACCTTGCTTCTATGCTAATATGTTTCTCCAGTATGCCTTTGGCTCATTTTCTACCCTGTCCTTTCAGTAAATATCACAATGTGTGCCCCCATCATGTCTACATACTGATTAACATGGCACTATGATGTATACTTAACTTAATTTGGATCTTTAGGTCTCAACTAGTTTAACTTCATGCATCTGTACATGATAATCTACGTATTCTTGTCAACCTGTTTTTCTCCTAATTCTTTCAATATGAGGTTGTCTATGTAGTACTTTGGTATGTGTGAAATCGTGTTGAACCTAGTGACCTGCTTGATTAGTTGCTTTGTATGCTCAACTTGGTGTATTATTTGATTTCTGTCCCTCTATCACTATCCACTCTCCTTACTTACTACTCATGCTATTTTGAATTCTCATTCTTAGCCGGCTGAAAGTCAAGGCTATCTAGGTTCTACTGTTGGCCTCCCTAGTGTAAGCACTGCTCGGGGTCCAATTGAGGCCCTTGTGAACTCTGACACACTAGGGCTTGGTCCTAGTAACTCCCTCAACCTCCAAAACTGTTCTTACTATTCTATTTCCTTGTCATATACTGTGTATCTATATTGGTTGTTCCAAGTGGTGCAACACTTGGTGTTGTGGCTAAGTGAATTGGTTTGGACTCTTCTATGGACCCTTGAGTCGTGTATTGAATGCGTCTCTTTGTCGAAGTCCTGGGTACGCTGTGTAAGAGATATGGAAGGCCCAGCAATGCTGGGTATTTATTTGTTTTATTTGGGCCTATTGTGGGCATGTTAAGTGTTATGTAATATTGTTACTTTACTCATTATTGGGCCTGTAATAATCTTTGTATAAACAATTGGGGTTGTTAGTAAAGGGAAAGGGGTAGATTTTAATATTTACCTACGACGGGTAGATAGTATGCTTATAGGACTAAATAATATGTTTGCTATATCTGTCATTCACTCTCTACGCACACTGTAGAAATCATGCCATTAGGAAACGCACACACTCACTCTACTTGTCTACTAGCAAAGCATGAACTTAAATGCCTCCATTATCCTTGTTGCTACATGTTATTAGAAAACCTGCCCATAGGAAATAAATATCGTTGGACTTTCCTTCGATTTGCATCGTTGCAGTATGTCCACTAGAGATCATGCCTATAGAATTTTAATCATCTTATTTGTTATTGTATTGCACTGTTCACCTAGAAAACATGCCTATAAGGTTAAAGTATAACAATAAAATTAGTTCCAAGTGCTAATCGTTAAAGATCCTGCCTATAGGATACCACCATTCGCCTTAATAACTGTTAGTGATGCCCCACTCAACATTGTTTATTGTTCACTTAGACCACTATCAAAAGCGTGAGTGATTTTGGGTTTCTCCCGATAGATTCCATTGTCTTTACTACATAAATCACTTAGATGCAACATCTACAGGATTAATAACTGGAAATCTGCAATTTCAACAATCAATATGCGATGACTGTACAATCCTGTCTATGGGCAACGCTTGGTTTCTGAAACTGCTTGCATTCCTTAACGCCCTGTCACATAGAAATCATGTCTATAGGGATTTAAGTTCTTAATTCTGAACTGCTTAACATACAATTTGTCTTGCGTGCATTTGTTGCTTAAGTGTGAAGGTAAACTTGAGCCTTGACTGTCTATATGTGAAGTCCAATGTATTTTGTATGTCGCCTAGTTTTGACATTTTTGAGCAGCCTAAGTGAGGTCTAGAACCATCCAAAGGAAAGTTCCAATACCTCTTGTACCATAAGTATGGGACAGGTAGTGCACGCATAGTGTACGGCCTATAATTGAATTAGAACGCTTTTAGGTAACAACTTTAACATAGTAATCGGGTAGCAGGAGATGATAGTCTGTGCCCGCTGAATAATATGAGTAACACCCCATCTTGAGGGAGTTACGAAGTATTATTTATGTTGCACGGGGTGATCCTTTAAGCTAAAAAACTTAGGACCCCCCCCTCCTCTTTATATGTTGTTATTAGATCTAATAGTTGTATCCCTATATTCGCACTAAGATCTGTATTAATCATGTTGTAATAAAGTTCTTTGACTTCTGAATTCCCTTTGTTTATTTGATCACCTAGTTTAATCGTAATCCACATAATCTTAAGTTCGGCTGGGACCTACAGTTGTGGACCTCGAGGAGTGCCTAACACCTTCTTTTTGAGGTAAATTGAGCCCGTACCCGATCTTTGGTGGCGTTGACTAGTCAAACAGAGTTATCTGCATAATAGGTGCCCTAACACACCTTAAAAATCGTTAGGTGGTGACTCTTTTCCTTTAGCACTCTATCTCCTATTCTAAAAGGAGTTGTCACGTGTCGAAACCCGCTTTTTGCGAGAAAAATGGGGCGCGACAGCATGGCGACTCTGCTATGGATATACTAAGGCTCTTACCATAACGAATTTTGCTTTTGTGGGATACTTTCTTTGTTACATGCACATCCTTTCCCCCTACTCACCTTTATTTGTTTAAATCCGCTACAATATGCACATCCCTTCCCCCTATTCACCTTTACTTGCTATGACCGCTCTTTTATCTTGTCAAAATTGCTATATCATGCATACTTCCTTACCTGCTTTATTACATTCCCGCATATATTTTTATGAACTAAACTAACTCCTTCCTTTTATCTTTCTTCTATATTCTTTCCATGTTTACCTTTGCTATATTATTTACTGCTTTTACATATCATGCAAATAGTTGGCAATGTGTTATTATCTTTGCATAAAGCATGCTCCACATCATATTCCACTCATGCCCAACTAATACCATAGCGGCACTTGATGAGTGTCTGCGCTCTTCCAAAGTTACCCTTTAAATTGGAAAGGCTTATTTGCGATAAACTAGTCGATCAACGGTGCAGTCGACGGTTCTGTGCCTTTCTATCTCAAGTTGTCTACTTGAGAGTACCAGTCTAGACCCTTCTAGAAACCTTGCTCCAATATCAATTGTGCATGCATCATGTCAAACCTAGCATGGGTTAGAACGTTGTCCGCTTTATAATCCACTAAGATAAGCCTTGTCCAAAGACCGCCGGGATTTTCATAATCCCAATGGACATCATCACGTTATGTGCATTACTTGGAGAAAACATGTCGGTATGTTGATCATTAATGTGTAAATAGTCAGACCCGGAGGGGAAAGGGCTAACTCCATTTGTTTTGCAGAAAATGAGGCACGAAGTCCCCAGGTTCGGCATGGTTCAAAACATCCCACCTTTGCTGCTTGATTGGTGGAAGAACCTCTCACCTAGTGACAAGAATCATGTGAAAAGGGTCCTCAGAAATTTACCTTCCTTATTGGACATTCGGCCAAATAACGCATTGATTGAGACCGCCACTATGTTTTGGGATGAGAAAAGAGCCATCTTTCACTTTGGTGATGTACAAATGACCCCTCTCTTAGAGGAAATAGGAGGGTTCGCTAGGCTACCATGGGATAGTCCGGGTTTATTAGTACCAGAAAATCGCACCCCCACCCCTCATGTTTTTGAAAATGATGGGTTTCAAAAAAAATGATGAATTACTCTGTCTGAAGGAGTCACACATACCATTTGAATTCATTTATGAACATTATGGGCATAGCAAGTCATATCGCCTTCACCGTGATGAACTTGCCGTTACTTCTTTGGGTTGGACACACCGCTGAGTTTTTCTGTTCATTGTATGTTTCTTGGGGTTGCTGGTATTTCCAATGAAAGGGGGGAAGATCCACTCTCGCTTAGCCATGGTCTCTAGGACTCTAATGGAAGGAATGGAGGGACAAACTTACACTATCATCCCCATGATCTTGGCTGAAATGTACCGAGCTCTAGATCGATGCAAGCATGGGTATGGGCACTTCGAGGGTTGTAATTTGTTGCTGTAGGTTTGATTATTAGAACATTTCCAGATAGGTGAATATCTTCAGGAGCTTTTGCGATGACCATTGAATGACTACATAGCCTACCATCATCCAAAAATAATGACATTTATCCCTGATAGGTTCGCGCAACCTGGAAGTGCTGTGAGCTGGGTGTGTTTGTTCAGCAATTTGACTGACGAAAAGGTACATTGGATGTTTGAATGGTTCCCTAGCAGCGAGTTCATCATCGGGTCAAGAGAAACCACTCATTTAGTGCTGATCGGGTTAAGAGGAATCTATTTTTATGCTCCTATAAGGGTAATGAGGCAAGCGGGAAGAAAGCAGGTTATACCTCGGGTTTCCAACATGGTCCAGTGCAAAGCAGACTTTAAAGGGAACATCATTCCGTTCAAGTTCGAGGCACAACATATGTGGAATCAAAAGGTCATTATAGATAAAGACACTATCGAAACAGACAGGTACCCGGCCATGTATACTTCTACCCATCATGGTTGGTAGATGATATAGCGAGAGATGTCAAGCCAGAGATTAATCTGAAAAATAGGGTTATAGATGACGCTGCTGAAGCACAAGTCAAGTATCGAATGTTGCGCAAGAGGGTTTTAGAGTCTAAAGTTAGGCATTTGGAACAGCACAAAGTGGATATGGAAGCAATCAACGAATGGAAAGAAATTGCTACTAAATTAACAGAAAGATTGGAATATTTGAAGCAAGGGCTAATGGAACTTGAAGGGAAGATGAGGAAGAGGCTCTCGGATTGTCAGAATACGGAAGGCAATGAGGGAGGGCATCTAGCAAGGGCTTACCTACTATTGGACATGCGCGACCTGGGAAACTTGATTGATGGATCCAAGAAGGCCAAGCATGGAGAAGGTCCCTCTTGGGCCAAGTAGATTAGGAAATGATGTTCTTTACTACTTTTTAGCTTAGTTTTAATTTTCGATTGTAATAAGGCAAATGTCATTAGTAAGTTTTCTTATTATTGTCATTTTAGTAAGCATCTGATTCATTTTCGCATTAATGAAATGACACAATTATTGGCATCAATTTTCTCCAAGTCTATGTGTCGCTTAGGCCTACCTCGGGCACAACGAGGTCCCCCAAATTAGGACGTGAATCTTTACATGATTTTGCAAAGCATGTTCAATATTGCAAGCATTCTTTCAATATCCCCTACTAACTTGGTTACCTTTTTATTTTTCTTTTCTTTTGTTTATTCCCATTCCCCAAAGGTTGGTTCGTGCATATTGGCATCATCCGCATATCACACTAGATCCAGAGGTCCTCCACCTCCTCCTCCACCAAGTGATCCTAAAGGCAAAACCAAAGAGAAAGGAAAAATGGACGATTTAAGCGGTATCAGAAAGGATAATACAGAGGACGTTGAAACTTCGGACAGTCGGAGTACTCCAGCACAGAATGAATTGGTCCTACGTCTGGAACATAAAACATTGGAGCTACAAGGAGAACTTGAACAGGTCCGAAACTTGGCAAACCTTTACCTCACCCTAAACGTCCCCAACATTAACTAACGAAACACAAACACCCAAAACCCGACACCTCGCCAAAACACACAAAATCAAAATCTGCAAAATCCTCCCGCACCACATCCATATGCCACACCTCCTTAGAACCACAACCCTCCACCGGTACCTACTCCTCAACAACACCATCACGACCCAACTCAATACCTACAAACAACCACATACCACACCCCTCAGAATGCACCACAACCTACTCCTGATCCGCAAAACTCAACCAATGACCACCATTACGTCCAGATTTCCAGTGTCCACCAAAGAAATCCCATATATGTGGAAATATTACCCCATACCCCACAACAGACCATATACATACCCGAATTTGCCGAAAAGGACATGCTCATCAAGAACATGGCGGAAGAACTCAAGAAACTTACTGGAAGAGTTCAAAGTGTCGAATGGGACAAATGCATTGAGGGTTGGAATTATGAAAATATGTGTATTCATCCAGATATAGAACTTCTAGAAGGTTACAAACCTCCTAAGTTCGAAATGTTTGACGGGACTGGTGATCTGAAGGTGCACTTGAGAACGTATTGTGACAAGCTTGTAGGAGTTGGCAAGGATAAAAGAATCTGCATGAAGCTGTTCATGAGGAGCCTCACCGGAGATGCCCTATCTTGGTACATCAGTCAGGACCCAGAGAAATGGGTTAATTGGGTGAGCATGGCGTCAGATTTCATGGATCGGTTCAGGTTTAACACAGAAAATGCATCATAGGTTTTCTACATTCAGAATCTCAATAAGAAGCCAACGGAAACTTTCCGCGATTATGCTACTCGGTGGAGGCCTGAAGCTGCAAAAGTAAGGCCAGCACTGGAAGAAGAACATATGAATAAGTTCTTCGTCAGAGCTCAGGATCCACAATACTATGAAAGGCTGATGGTTATTGAAAACCATAAATTTTTTGACATCATCAAATTGGGAGAAAGAATAGAAGAAGGGATCAAAAGCGGAATGGTGATAAAGTTTGAAGCACTCCAAGCCAAAAATAAAGCTTTGCAGTCAGGAGGTATCTCTAAGGAGAAAGAAGTAGGTACGGTGATGGTAGCCCAAGGTCCAAAGTCTCCTCTTACATACCAAACACCCCCACCCACATATCAGCCTTCACCTCCTAGATACCAACAACCTACCACCACTTACCATACTTATAACACCCGACTAGCATATTACCACTCACCACCAGCCCGCCAAAACTACCAAAAACCTAGACCAAATTTCGACCGCAGACCACCCAGACAATACACCCCAATTGCTGAACCCACAGACCAACTATACGAGAGACTGAAGGCTGCCGGTTATGTCACTCCCATTCCCGCTATTGCTATAGAAAACTCCTCCCATGGGATTAATCCAAATAAGACATGTGCCTATCACTCAGGCATGAAGGGTCATACTATTGGTGAGTGTCGTACTTTGAAGGATAAGATTCCGACATTAATTGATACCAAAGTCATACAGGCAAATGAGGCTGGACCCAATGTCCGTAACACTCCTCTCCCGGATCACAGGGGTGAAGGGGTAAACATGATATAGACCGATGAAGAATGGGACTCAGAGGGTCGATTGGACTCATTCGAGAAGGGGATAATCCTGAAACATCTCCAGTCACTCTAACACATATCATGGTACAAACTCAGGCACCGATTGAAGTTGAGGTAGCCACACCAACTCCATTTGAGGTTAAGGTAACAACACCCTTCAACGTGATGGTGGCACCCACACTGTCTTTTAAGTCTAATGTTATAACTTAGGATTATGTTGCGGAAGCAAGAAGGAAAGGAAAGGCAAAAATGGAAGAAACAGGTGTAGCGCAAGGCATGACCAGAACTAGCAGGGTTTATACACTCGATCATTTGGGAGGAACAAGCAAAGAAGCCGCCTCTAAGCCGCCTGTCATTGAGACTAGCCCAGATGATCTTTGGAGAAAGGTGCAGGCGAGAGAGTATTCTGTGGTTGATCATCTGAACAAAACCCCTGCTCAAATATCCATTTTATCATTGTTGCAAAACTCCGAGGCACATAGAAATGCCTTGATGAAGGTGTTGAATGAAGCTTATGTACCCAATAACATCACCAGTGGAGAGATGGACAACATGGTTGGGCAAGTGTTGGAAATCCATAAGATCATTTTTTATGAAGACGAGCTGCCACCGGAAGGACTAAGTCACAACAGGGCACTACATATCACAGTGCAGTTTGAGGACAAATTCATTGGCATGGACAGGGTGGAGAAACATACCATCGCGTCGAGCGCGTCAACGCAATTGAAAAAGACAAATTATGGAGAAGTAAGATAGAAGGCATATTGGCATGGACATGGTATGAACCTGGCAAGAGTCTCGGTAAGAATCTCCAGGGGATCACCAAATCGATACAACTAGAGCGTCATGGCACAACTTTTGGGCTTGGGTATGAATACACCTGGCACGAGTATCGGAATTGGTCGCCACCGTGGCATGGTCCTTATTACCCTCTAGAGCAGCCAGTACCACATTTGAGTCAGTCGTGTCATCAAGCTGACATGATGTGGGGGTCTGAAGAAGATGAAGCTCTAGCTGGCATAAGGAAGCTATTTCTGGATGACAAAGACATGGACTGCAGTGTGATAGTTGAGGAGGAGGAGGAAGACCTTATTATTCAGACAATGGAGAAGGGAGCTGTTCTCAGGAATTGGACTGCTGCGCCATCAAGGGCCCGTCGAGTTCCTGGGTAGCCTAGCAATTAGCATCAATTTGTTTTATAAAAAAAAACAAAAGCAATTTTATGAGCATCTAAGACATTTTTAATATTTTTTTCTGAACGTATTTTGTTTTGAAATAATTGCTCGAGTCATCGAGCCGTACTTGTTTGACGTTTTCAAGATTTATTTAATGCATTGTTATTTTTAGTATTTATTATTATTCTTTATATTTTTTTCTCTACAGCATTATTATTACCTATCCCGATGAACCTACGACTGTAACATGTAACGAGACAACGCAACATAAAGATAGTGATCCAGAGGATCTGGAAGAGGATATAATACCTTAGAAAATTGCCAGAGAAGTGAAAATTTTTGAAAACAAGCTTAAGTCCAATTTGGATGAGACTGAAACCGTTATTTTGGAAGACTCTGAAATAGTCAAGGAAACTCGTGTAAGCATTCACCTATCGCCGTTAGAGAAGGAAGAATACATCCGGTTCTTGAAGAAGTATGAGAATATTTTTGCATGGCCCTATGATGATATAATCGGTTTGAGCACGTCCATAGTGGCTCATAAACTACCTACCAACCCTATGTGTCCGCCTGTAAAGCAGAAGCTCAGAAAGTTCAAACCAGATATGAGTCTGAAAATAAAGGAGGAAGTCGCCAAGCAGATCAAAGCCAAGGTTCTCAGAGTGGTTGAATATCCGACCTGGTTGGATAACATTGTGCCAGTTCCAAAGAAAGATGGGAAGGTCAGAGTGTGTGTCGACTATCGGGATTTAAACAGAGCGAGTCCCAAAGATGATTTCCCTTTGCCCAATATACACATACTGATTTATAACTGTGCCAAGCATGAACTTCAATCCTTTGTGGATTACTTCGCGAGATATCATCAGATCTGGATGGATGAAGAGGATGCCAACAAAACAGCCTTTATTAAACCATGGGAAGTATATTGTTACAAAATGATATCGTTTGGCCTAGAGAATGCTGAAGCCACTTATATGAGGGCCATGACAATCATTTTCCACGACATAATACACAAAGAGATAGAGGTGTACGTGGATGACGTCATCATCAAATCCAAGAGAAGCACAGATCATATAGCTGATTTAAGGAAATTCTTTGATCGATTTCTAAGGTACAGCCTGAAACTGAATCCCGCAAAATATGCCTTCGGAGACCCTGTTGGAAAGTTGTTAGGGTTCATCGTCAGCCATCGAGGAATTGAGCTAGACCCGTCAAAGGTCAAGGCTATCCAAGATTTGCCACCTCCAAAGAATAAGAAAGATGTGATGAGTTTCTTAGGGCGTCTCAATTACATCAGCCGTTTCATAGCACAATCAACTGTGATCTGTGAAAAGATTTTCAAAATGTTGAAGAAAGACGCTGTAACAAGTTGGACTGAAGAGTGACAGAAAGCCTTTGACAATATCAAGGAATATTTATCCAAACCACCTGTTCTGGTCCCATCGGAACCTGGGAGGCCTCTGCTACTCTATTTATCTATACTAGATGGGGCTTTCGGCTGTGTCTTGGGAAAACACGACGAGACGGGAAGAAAGGAATAAGCCATATACCATCTGAGCAAGAAGTTCACACACTACGAAGCACGGTATTCTTTGTTGGAATGCACCTACTGCGCTTTGACATGGATAGCTCAAAAGTTGAGGCACTACTTCTGTGCCTACACCACATATCTCATATCAAGGATGAATCCATTAAAATAAATCTTCCAGAAACCCATGCCCATGGGAAAGTTAGCAAAATGGAAGATATTACTAAGTGAGTTCGACATCATCTATGTAACTCAGAAAGTTGTCAAGGGGAAAGCGTTGGCAGATCATTTGGCAGAAAATCCTGTAGACGGAAAGTACGAACCACTGAAAACGTGTTTTTCGGATGAAGAGGTATCATTCGTAGGACCGTCAAATCTCGATTCCGAGGTCGTTTACTCAAAATATTGACCGAAGTGAAACTTGGCCTTTTAAGCCAACCTTAAGGATTCAAGTATTCCGATTTCAACCCGAACCCTTCCAAATTTCGAACTAACCATTTCCGCAAGTCATAAAATAGTAAAAGCATGCACGAGAAGTCTTATTTAGGAAAACAGAGTTCTAGAAAGTAAAACGACCCGTCGGATCGTTACATGTGGTAACTATATTTGCGATGTGGCAATACGTGTGCAATTCACCCAATTTAGGCACGTGAGTATAATTTAATTGAGTAAAAGAATTCTAAAATATAAAAAAGAAATTAAAAATCCACCCCACACACACTTCATTTTCTCCAAACCCCAGCACTTCACCACTGCCTTCTCTTTGTCTTGTCAAAATCCCTGCTCCCCCTTCTATTAATTTCTTCAAAATCCACCTTAGACGTCACCATTTTCTTTGCAATCCAAAATGTCATTCCCAACCATTTGTATCGAGAGCTCACTTTTCTACAGGATGCAGGTAGTTCGACAACATAGATGGTCGGGTTAGAGACGCTGGCGATTGTGAAATTGAAGAAAGAAATCAGGGATTGGTTAGATCAGTACGACAAGCTTGCTAGTGAATCAGTCTAGTGACTTTATACCACAGATGACCTAGGTAAGGAAGGTATCAAATCTGCCCTAGTCCACAAATCAGTCTAGTAAGCTCGCTAACACCGGAAAAAGTTTAGATGGATGAAATCCAATTCAGATGGGTACGAAATCCCTCTTTGAAGGGAATATGATAAATAATTTGAATGTTTTGCTAAACAAAAAGGAATAAGAGAAGCTGGTTACGATTTACAAAAAATCTGATGAGATAGGTAGCAGCTATGGTGATACCAGCGACTATGAAACTGAAGAAAAAAGGTGAAAAGGAAGAGAGTGAAAATAAGTTAAAATTTTGCCTTTGCTTATGTAATGATTTGATACTTTAGAGTGGAGAAGGAGGGTGTTTATGGAAGATTAATGGTGCTAGTGGTTGCACCGGTGAAGAAGAAGAAGAAGAAGAAAAAAAAAGAGAATGATTTTAGAATTTTTGATAAATTAGTGAAAATAAGTTGGGAACCACTAATCATACGTGTCAAATAATAATAGGCTAAGAATATGATATGTTAGCCATGTCACAGCGATTGAGAGACACCCTCAACCGAATGTGTTTAATATTGCCTTTTTATATAGTTGAAGTGTTCAAATAAAAAAAATTCTAAGTTCATTTATCGGGTTGACAAACGGGTGCAAATTAGGTTGCTCGGAAGGCATTTTTGCCAACTATTTATGACTAATCTGACTCGATTACTAGTTACATTAATATATATTACTCATTCCGATTCATTTTAGTTTGGCTAATTTTCTAAACATTAATTATTCTTTTATCTCAAGTTATTACTCCACTTGATTTCAATATATTAAGGGTAAATGTTAAAAAAATAATTACTTCTGTCTAGATTATCTAAAATGACATATATTTGGACCAAATATTTCTTAATAATCTATATATATATATATATATATATATATATATATATATATATATATATATATATATATATAAAGGAGGGGGAAAAAATGTTGACTTGACACCTCTCTTTGCCCAAGAAGGGCTAATTATCTTTTTTCTTCTCTTTTTGACTTCTTTCCCTTTATTCTCCATTTATCTCATTTTTAATCGTCCAAAAGTAGTAATGGCTAAAAAATGAAACGACACTTTTTCAATTCTTATGATGCAATCTTTTTGTTTTCCTGAAAAGCTGTAACGGTTAGATGCACCGTTTCTTCTACTAATGTGCTACTTTAAAAGAAAACAAACTGAAAGGACACTTTTATTATTATGATAGCACCTTTTTCTCTTTTTGTAACTGTGAGATATACCTTTCCCACTACAAGACATTCGGCCCTGCAAATATTTACTAGCTATTATGAGTGGCATCTTATTAACAACTAGCAGAAGCCTATCCGATTTGCAGGCGACCAAAGCTGGTTATAGAGGAGGAAAACGTCTCTTTCTACAGAAGCTTAACTATGGCTGGGGAGACTAATTGTGTGGTCAACCACTTCTATGTTGAGCGGCGACTTGAATTCAAGGCAATCCTCTTCACGTCTGTTTAGTAGGACTGTAGGAGTATGTTTTATGAGAGGTCATGTGCCCAGAATATGTATTTATCTTTTTTCCTTTTCTTTTTGCTTTTATTTTCATTTTACTTTTTGAGAAATTTCCTATTTGTTTGGTTACTTATCTTTGTCTATAGGTTTGCAAAATTCTGACTTCTCCGTTGATGTAACGACCCGACCAGCCGTTTTGAGCTTTAGCGTTCCATTCGGTGGTTTGAGACTTTTAGTAGCCTCATATTATGTATTATGACTTGTATGTATGGTTGGTTTGGGATATCGAGCGGTTTGGGATTAATTTGGAAGAATGATTCTTGTTTTAGAAGCTTTAAGTTGGAAGAGTTGACCAAGGTTTGACGTTCGGGTAAACGAACTCGGAATCGGGTTTTAATTATTCCAATAGGTTTGTATAATGATTTTAGACATGTTCACAAAGTTTAGTTAAATTCCGATGAGTTTTGGATAAGTTTGGATTGTATGGCGATTGCTTTCGGTTTCGACGTCGATTTAAGCATAAAGGTTACCATATTGAGCAAACGACATTTGATTCGTGTTTCAACTAAACCATTATATCTGTATCGTAATTTTGGAACCATAGAAACTGAAATCAAGTTTCGACATCGTACGAGAAATTTATGGTCATTTACTAAGAATCGGGTTGTCAGATTTTTTCAGACTAATTACGAAATTTCCACTGAATTCGTATTTAAAAATCTATACTATTTCTAAATATTGAAACCAACATATCTCCTTCATTATAAGGTCAAATGTGGTGATTCAAAAGCCTAACTTGACTGGAATGTCACGAGGAATCTATTGGAAGCATAAAAAGCGAGTTTCAGGATCGTTTGCCATAAGAAACGAGGTAGAACAGATGGGCAGAAGCATATAATATCGAGGGTTTATTCATTTGGTCATATTTTTGAGTTGGGGAGCTCAGATATGGGCGATTTTCACCATATGGATTGGGGTAAGTTTTCTATACTCGGTTTTGGTTATATTTCATGAATCAATCTTCATGTTTTGCATTTGATTGATGATTCGAAAGTGAAA